>JARFJB010002161.1:240000-255000 GCA_036346205.1 Vesta saturnalis | reverse complement strand
AAGCATTTAAAGATAACGTAGTTTGATATATGAAAATGTAAACTTTCACCATTATCACATATAATAAAATACATATCTTTTTTGGGATTTTTAATGGTGTATTTTAAATTATACAATCTAAACGTTTCGATAACAATTACAGTTATCTTCGTCAGTAGTAATATTTATTAAAATTGTTAAAGATGAATAATTAAAACATAAACTTCAGCCTGCTATCAACATAACAGTTTGAGAAACGCCAACTATAGAATTTAAATTTTTAATTGTTAGCTTTCGCCGTTAGTCATCTTTAAGACAGTTTAACAATATTTAATTTCTAATCACCTAGTTATTCTTTACTAAAATTTAATTCTATAGTTGGCTTTATACGTTTCTCAAACTGCAATATTAATAACAGGCTTATGTTTATGTTTTAATTTTTCAACTTTGACAAAATTGTTTACAACGTCTTTAACAATTTTAATAGATATTACTATTGACGAAGATAACTGTAAGTGTTATCGTAACGTTTAGATTGTATAACGTAGTTTGATATTTATTTATGTAATTTAATTAAACAAATTGTTAATAAGGCGTTAATAAAATATGGAGATAAAGATAATAATATTTAATGCAGAGAAATATTTTTGTAAATGTAATTCATACACTACTATTCATTATAATTTTCTTAAATATTTCTTTATGTGTCATGGACAAAGTTTTAAAATTTTTACGTTTTTGTAGGGAATCACTGTAACTACATGAGAGAAAAGATTGAGTAACACATTCTCGACGTTTTTTGTCGAGATAAACTCAATGGTAAATTTGGCTATCCTTTTTTGTTTTTGAGATACAACCAAAACTGATTTTTTTTTAGATTTCAACATGCGAGAATGTTTAGTTTATCTGTAAATTTACAATTAAGATATTATTACTTTCTTGCAGTACTACATTCTCGATAATTAGATGGTAGTTTTAGGTTTCAAAATCCTTACACCCATTTTAATCTCTAACATACAAATGTTAAAATACTTGGCTTTGACATTTTTGAACAGCGCATTCGCTTCCCTTTGCATTCATATATACCGTATGATTCAAATCATTTCAATTGCATTTCAATGCATTTTAATCCATGTTTTGTAACTCTGGCATCAGATAAACTGCGAGTAGATATACTTAAAAATTATTATTAATTTTATTAAATACATAAATAAAAAGTATTACCTCGAGTAAGATTTGAACCTAGGACCTGTACTTTGCTAGAGTACACCGCTAACCAACTGCGCTATCGAGATTCAAGCTTTGTCTTTGTGTATGTAGAACTGATGTAAATTCTAAATATAATGAGATTACAATCAAATTACTTATATTAAGTAATGAAATGTGAGCCTGCAATATCGCAAGGATTCACACTTAGCAAAGCAACTTGACCAATATTAATTTTTTATAAGTTTTGTTATGAACGAATAAGTTCAAAGGTAAATACGTAATTAAAATTATTATTAATTTTATTAAATGCATAAATAAAGTTTACCTCGCGTAGGATTTGAACCTACGACCTGTACTTTACTAGAGTACCGCGCTAACCAACTGCGCCATCGAGATTCAAGCCCCAATCGATGTAAATTTTGTCTTTATGTATGTAGAACTGATGTAAATTCTAAATATAATGAGATTACAACCAAATTACTTAAATTAATGGAATGTGAGCCTGAAATACCGCAAGGATTCATACACACCCAAGCAACTTGACTAATATTAATTTATTATAAGTTTTATTATGAACGAATAAGTTCAAAGGTAAATATGTAATTAAAAATTATTATGAATTTTATTAAATACATAAATAAAAGGTTTGCCTCGAGTAGGATTTGAATGTACGACCTGTACTTTGCTAGAGTACCGCGCTAACCAACTGCTAGTAGATATGTTTGAAAATGGACAAACTACGTGTTAATGTTTCCATGATAACGATAGTAAAATCCTGTCAGTAACGCTTAAATAAACGTCAAACACAAGTTTTTGTATTTTTCTCTTCAAAAATGAACCGTTTCGGAAGTGCTTCTAAAGAAAATATAAAAGCAACGGTATCGAATACCGTGTCTAAAAATACAATAAAAATGAAAGCTTTAATATGGAGCCAATAGTGCAATTTTGCTCCGAGGAAAAGCATAATTTGGATGGCAATACGCCAGTTGTTGAAATTGCTAGACTACTGGAAGGCTGGTCCTACAATGTGAAGAAAGAAGATGGGACAGAGTACGAAGAATACGTTATCAAAACTAACTGGAACACTATTACAAAATGTATTCAAGAAAAATATTTCAATGACTTTGGCGCAATGTTGGACCCGTTTAAGGATATTATTTTTCAATCAGCTCGCAGCGCTAAAAACACAAAAAGAAGGGAACTGCGAAGCAAACCCGCTAAAAGGAAAACAAATCCTACTGCTTTATCTATGGAAGAAATTATAAAAATGATGAAATTATGGACGAAAACACTCCAAATGAATTGCAGAAGAAATTGTTCCATGTTGCTGCCTTTGCATTGGCGTGGAGAGGGGGAAAAGCTACACAGTGTAAAATTCATTTTCTTAGAACAGAAAAAAATAATTACGGCACTTCTACAGGTAGGCTCGAATACAATCCAAAATTTTCGTCAACAGCCCAGGTTGGAAATAAGAAACTTGTGGTTTACGTAAAATAAAGAAAATCCTGATTTATGTCCTGTTAGACTATTTTATAAAATTTTAAGCGCAAGAGGACCAAACATTCAAACTGATCGATTGTTTTTGACAGTGAATCAGTATTATGAAAAAGAAGGCAGCAAGGGACGGTACAAAAATATGTCTATTGGTCCAAATGAACTCCATAAATGGACCAGAGATTTCGCTATCAAAGTTGGCTTTAATCCCGAGAATAAATATGCCAATCATTCAAATCGAGCAAGCACTGTTTCTACAATATCCAAAGCTGGATTAAATTATCCACAAATCACTAAAATTACATGCCATTTAAACGTCAAATCCTTAAGAGCTTACCTCCAATTGGATCCAGATGATTACTCAAAAGTTATTACAAATCTAAGAAACAACAATAACCTAAATAGTGTTCAGTCGGCCACGAATAAAATGATTTATAATAACTGTACATTTCCTAACTGAAGTTTTGGTAACAAGTAATGTTATGTTTTGGCATTGTTTAAATAAAAATATAACTTATTATTTTTAATTAAATGCTCCATTAAACTGTCTTACCAAATACCATTCGAGCTTGTGTTTATTCCCGGGACAAACTTTCATTTTGACAAAGCTCGAGCTTTGCTGCTTTTAGGTAATACGACTCTAGCAAATAACAAAAGGTAAAATCGCGACACCGAAAGTGTTATTTGCTCTCATCAATTACCAAGCAACAAAGCTTTCGTTCAAAATTTAAACGTTTCGATAAAATTGCAGTTGTCTTTTTCAGTAAATGATGATAGTTTATTAGAAATTATTGAAGATGTGAAATCTGAAAACACTGTAACGTGCCAGTTCTTGGCTATCGTTACCTTATTTGTTTTCAATTCTTGGCTATCGTTACCTTAATTTAAGTTCTGAAATTGGTATTATTATTGCTAAATATATTTACATTACCTTAGTATATTTGGTCATTTCCTTTCTTTCAATAATTAAATTTTGTTACATCTCGATATTTTCTCTTTAGTGTACATAATTACGAATCCCTGTGTATATTTTAGACACATCCAATTTTGTTGTTTTGTGCGCAAATGCGAACTCAACACGCTTTGACGCTTAATTCATTTCCGTTCCGTCTGCGTTTTAATGCATATCGTATCTAAGTTTTCTTCCCTGCACAAGGTATGCAACTATTTCTAATTACATTTTTGTAATTATTATATTTAATAGGGAACAAGGATAAGCCCCTACATTAAGGAAGGACGCTTGAGTAAGAAAGGGCTCTTATCTAATTCATTTTCGTATTTTTGCAAAAGCGTGGTGAATGATGCCACGATAAATGGATAAAATGGCGTGCATGACCATGATGGTGCAAATTTAGTCTTCAAGAGCCCGCTTTTGTAGTTGCCCATATTTCCGTTATGGTATGTGGAAATTAACTTACCTTATCGTACGTTGCTATTATGAAAATTACATTACCTGTATAGTCTACAGTTCGTTTATTTGTACGTTGTAGACAATTGGAAACTACCTTGATGTTTACCGTATGTTTATCTTATGAATGAGGAATTAGTTGGTCTATTTATTTTGAGAACATGTAAGTAGTATCCTTTTATTGCAATATACGTTTAAGGAAATAACAAATAACAAATCAGTATAGTGGTTTGATACAATTATAATGAAACAGCTTATTTCTGTTTCTAAGATAAAAATATTTGAGTTCATAACACATAGTACTGTAATATTTGTTGACGTAGGTCAAGAATACGTTTTATTCTTGAATACAGTATTGATCATATTGCATTTTGAATTTTAAGTAAATGTAAATTATAAGCTTGTATAGTTGTGCTGAATTTACCAATTTTAGTATCGTAAATCTTTACGAGAAATATCGTTTTACTTATTTTATGCTTGAATTATTCAGACATTTTACTTTAGTAAATATACATATAAATACAGTGGTTTAATATTGTTTAGATTACCTATGCTATTAATGTACAACTTTCTCAATTTTTGTTGTATTTTAATTATTAAACCTATGAATTGAGTGGTGTCCAACAAACAAATGCTTTACTGATGATACCTATGGATATATCTCCGCATTCCTCACACCTGAAGATAAATGAGTTCTCTAGTACAGTAGGTTTCGTAAGTGTGTACTTTACTGAACTAGACCGTGGTGCACGGCACCTTTTTAATATAGCGATCAATCCCACTTAATTTTTTATTTGTTATATTATAATATAAATGTAAGTCTACTATAATAGTTAGAAAACGTATATGAAAGCTACGAAGTATAATTTTATTTTAGTAAAGATTAAATATTAGACCACCTTGAAAATGACAAATTAGAATACCCTCTACGGACGAAGGCTAACAATGAATAATGTTACAATCAAAATGCAAATTTAACAAAACTTAATCAAATTATAATGCTCATTTTTATTGTCTAAGTTATTAGGGTGTTTCAGCAGGTTTCCGCTGTAGAGGAGCATAATATTGAGTTTGCTTTTTAATATCCATATTGTCGAAGTTATAATTTAAATGATTTAACGCAAAGTCAGCACCGGCAGACTTATCTGGTTGATTCAATCGATAACATCTCATATGTTCTTTATATCTAGTATCAAGTTCCGTTTCGTGGTTCCACACGAGCAAGAGTAGATTTGAAGCACCTTTAGGTGATATTAAATGTTTCTAATCTTTCTTGTAGATTTAAAAATAGTTCCGATTTAATAGTAAATTAATATTCGTGACATTAGTTATGAAAGGAAGAAAAGCTCTAATTACATTAAGTGGTAATTTTCTTTTCGGGTGTATCTAGCAGGATTAATTATATGACTAATTTCCTTAATGGGATAGCCATTAGTCTGTAGTGATGTTTTTAACAATGTAACCTTCATTACGATAATAGTGGATGAGTGGGTGGGAGGGTGATTAGGTGGGTAGGTGGATGCGTGCGAGCGTTTATGTATTTGAAAGTGTGCGGGTGTGCGGGTGTGCGTGCGTGCGTGCGTGCGTGAATGTGTGTGTGTGTGCGTGCGTGTGTGTGTGTATGTCTGTGTGCGTGAGCGTGTGTGTCTGTGTGCGTGAGCGTGTGCGTGTATGTCTGTGTGCGTTAGCGTGTGTGGGTGCGTATGTGCATGCATGCGTATGTGGGTGCGTGTGTTTGGATTTGATTATGTTCAGACCAACGATTTAAATTTTTACGTCATTTTGTAAATGTAAACGTATAAAAATGGTCAAGGAATAGTAGTTTCATGCTAAAGAATGTTTTAATAAAGTTGTATTGATTTATAAAAGAAACTTTGGCGTTCTTAAATACAAACTTTTGCGATACTCTCAATCCTACTGTAAAAATTCGAAGTATTTTTAATTTATTTTTTATCTATTATCAAATATGTCTTAATAATGTAAGTTAACTATGCATTGTTTTCAGCAAATTAGGCTGGTGAAAATAACTGTAAATATGTATTATTTTTATGAGATACTGTGTAATAAAATTAACAAATACAAATTACAACAAAACAAGAAGAATAAAATGAAAAAGAAAAAAAACGAAAATTAATAATTTCTCATTAAATGCTCCAATGTTCAGCCTTCAACTTCAGTACACTTATAAACACGTCACACAGAATTATTTTTCACTAACTCTAATGTCGGTCATGTGATATTTTGAAAAGCGTTTCTGATTCTTTCCTTCATATTTTCCGGTGTGCTTGGAATTTGTTTATGCACATAATCTTTTACGTAAAGTCACAAAAGAAATCGAGTGGGATCAGATCAGGTGACCTCGTTGGCCAACAAATGGATCCTCCTCGACCTATACACTGATTGTTCTTCCAGTGGCTTAAAAAGTTCGTATGTCTCGATGGCAGTAAGCGGGTGCACCATCATGCTGGAACCACATATTTACATAAACTGCTTCATTAATATTTTGAAGAAGGTTAGGTGGCACTCCAAAAAAAATATAACATGGGACCCAATAATCCCCCCCCCCCCCCCCACACACACACACACACATTTAGTGACCACCGATTATGTTGGTCAACATGCCTAATCCAATGAAGTTTTCAGTGCTATAATAATGAATGTTATGTCTGTTCACTAAACCATTACTTTTGAAGGTAGCTTCGTCACCAAATAATACAGAATGAAGAAAATTAGGAACTTCTGCAATTTTTTGCAAAAATTAGTTGCAAAAATTAATTCTTCGTTCAAAATCTTGACCATGTAGTTGTTGATGAAGTTCTGTATGATATCCATGGTATTTACGGGCGTTTAATATATTTCTCACGCTAGATTTTTTTATATCAGTTATATGTGAAATTTGTGAAGTACTTACATGACGGTTTTCATCATTTGTCACTGCTTTATTATCTATTTACCGTTTTTTAAATTTAACACTCACCTGTTTCTTCACATCTTTGTAAACGATCTTGAAATGTCTGCCGTTTTTTAAGCATCGGGATATCTTGCTGCAAAAATTCTACTTGCCGGTAAGCAATTCTCCAAGAATAAAAGTCATTAAAACCATTTCCTGAATATTAAGAGTCGTCCTCAACACTTTGAATGAATTAAAACACAAATTACGTTTAAACTGAATAGAACCAATAGTTACAAACAATTTTTCTTTTTTCAACACAATATTTACATGGCACTTCTTTTTTAATTGCCAGTTTAAACATTAATTCCAAATCATCTTTGTTATTTGATCAGTAAGCAATTCAAATTTACAAAAAAACGTAAAAAATGGAAAAGTTGATTTAAACGTAATCAAATTGAGTACTTCAGAAATTTTACTAAGCACTGATTTAAATTTAGAAATTTCTTAAAGGATTGATTTAAATTTGCCTTGAACGAAAGAGTGACTTGTGTTGCACCAATTTTGTTAAAAAAAGTCTGTTCAATTTAAAATAATTCATTAAATCAATTTGTAATTGTTAGGTATATTAGCTCTTGTTTTTACTTGAAAAATTCTTTTAGTAAGAAACTACAATCCCATGGCCAACTTAATACCTCTATTTTCAGTCTTTTTGTATTGCAATTCCAATTTTATAAATGAACTGAAAATATTTTGAACGCCCTGTATATTATTACAAAAAATCTGAAAATTTCAAGCAATTTCAAAATACTACAGGGCCACAAACAATTTTCTGCCATTTTAAAGTAAACAAAAGTCGCCTAACAAGTCAGTGACGGCGGCCGCAAGTGGGATTTTTTTTTGAAAAACAATTGAATATGTCTTAAAGCAAAGGAGATAGGCCCATACAATTTGGTATTAAATGAAACCGTATTTTATGGGCTTTCCAAAAATGTAATAATATATAGGGAATTCCTATAATATAATCTCATTATTTAGAACATCAGTTCTTCATACGTGCAGACAAAATTTACATCGATTGGGGCTTGAATCTCGACAGCACAGTGGTTTAGCGCGGTACTCTAGCAACGTACAGGTCGTAGGTTCAAATCCTACTCGAGGTAAAGTTTTTATTTATGTATTTAATAAAATTAATAATAATTTTTAATTACATTTACCTTTGAACTTATTCGTTCATAACAAAACTTATAATAAAATATAGTGTGTTCCGTTTAAAAAAGTATAAGTTTAGTTTGCTCTAATAACATGAAACACTCTATATGATCAAAAATATTTTTAAAATGTAGTGCCTATTGATATCTACCCGTGGTACAAAAATCATTTCTCTAACTTATTTCGTCTTTCCTTTCCTCTTTAGCCACCTTGTATATATATATATATATATATATATATATATATATATATGTCGATTGAAAATATGGAATTATTTTTGTTGCAATTTTGTCATTAATTCTCAAATTTTGTAACGAGCTAGTAGACTTATGGTAACTAGACCTGCCTAGCATTCGGGAGGCAATGGGTTCGATTTCCGCTACCGTCTACCCTGAATGAGGTTTTTCAGGGGGTTTTCCTCATGCACATATAGCGGCATGATCAATGCGTATAAGGACACCGTGTGCGGCTGTTTAGGCGAATGCTGGGGTAGTATCTTCCCCCTCAGAACCTTAACTCCGTTCCTTTCGGTCCTGTCCTGACCGCACCTATCCTTAATCCCACCATGCATACATAATTAATCTATGAATGTGGGAAATCCATGATTGTGGTCGTACGAGCATCGAAAGCTGAAGCATCCCGTCAAACGCCGACAGTTTCGTTCCAAACCAATATAAAACAAGTTTAGTTAATATCCTGCTACATCTAGCTTACATGCTTATACTTCTAAAGAATGGTTTTTGTTTAGAATTCATTCAGAATTGCATTGGACGTTTTCTCCGAAAAAAATTCATGCCAGCACCACTACAAGAGGACAAAGAAAGAAAACACACCATTTTATGTAAAACTGACTTTCACTGGCCCCCATACTCTTTACATACGCCGAGTTATAAGACGATTAATTAAAAAAGCCTTCCCTAGGATAAATTTACAGTGAGGATTTTATGCAAAATGCATATCGCTTATTTTTTATAGTTGAAGAATATCGTTTTGTTTTTTGACGAATTGCACTAAATGCAATCATTTGACATTAATTAATTTTTGCATATTTTGCATATTTCGCCAAATACTGCATATATTGCAATTTTATACATATTTTTCGTTTTTATTCATAATTAACATATATTTCGCATTTTTTCTATATCTTCCAAATTCGCTTTAAAATGCATTATTCTAACTTATTTTAAATTTTGTTATTGTGTCTAACTAAGAAATGTGTTTTTATATGAATAAGACAGGTTTAAAGAAAGATTATTACCTGCAGTTAAGTGCAACGTTAATACTTCCGGATTATGAAGTTTCAATGCCGCTATTTCGTAGTATTTGAAAATTCCAATGGTACCTAAGTAGATAGTTAAAGCATTGATTGAGGGAATTCCCGCAATCAAGGGTTAAAGTTATTTGGACTTTTTCAAGATAAGTGTTTAGTTAGTTAATCCTTCTTGAAAATAATTTGAGAGTAACGGACAAAATGCAAAATTTTAAACATTCTTTGGGCGAAGACGTAACTGAATGGTACGGTTTTGTTAAGTGAACTTCAAGATGCCGAAAGTTAAAAATAGTTTAGTTCCAGTATGGATAAAAAATATATCCGAGCTACGTCTGGATGATGAAAAAGTGTTTTGCATAGCCTGTGGAAAAATAGTAAGTACCATTACATATTTTTAATTGATTTCGGAAATTAAACCCTTATTAATTGATGTAGGTTATTGAATTCACCGTTTTATCAGTTTTTAAACGCAATTAGATACTTATTTTTAAAATCAATTTTTCCTTAGATCATGTGCGAAAGGAAATCTCAAGTTACACAGCACATTGAAGAGGAATTTAATTTCGAATTGTGTAGTGCACTTGTTAAAGCCAATATTCCATTAAAGAAATTGCAAAATCCTAGTTTTAGGTCATTTTTAGAAAAAATTAGTTAAAAGCAAGTGCCAGATGAAAGCACGCTTCGAAAAAGGTATATTAATGATTTATATCTTGAAACTGTGGGGCATATAAAGAAAATTACAAAAAATAAATATCTTTATTTTATAGTAGATGAAACTACAGATTGTTACGGGCGATATGTTGCAAATTTAATGATTGGTTATTTAAGTGAGGCGCAGTCTAGTATACCATATTTAATCGCTTCCAAAGTTCTTGAGAAAACCAATCATGCAACAATAGTTCGCTTTATAAACGAAGCTTTCATGCAATTTTTTATTCCTGATATTGTTGCAACAGATAAAATAGTTTTAATGCTGTCTGATGCAGCACCGTATATGGTAAAAGCTGGACAGCAATTAAAATTATTTTATGAAAATTTAATACATGTAACATGTCTCGCACATGGTATTAATAGAGTAGCAGAAACAATTCGTAATCAATTTCCATTAGTAAATAGTTTAGTAAGTAGTATAAAGAAAGTGTTTTTAAAAGCTCCGTTACGAATTCAATTGTACAAAGAAAAGTTACCTAATATTCCTCTACCACCAGAGCCTGTGATTACGCGTTGGGGTACTTGGTTAAATGCAGCTCTTTTTTATGCAGATCATTTGGAAAAATAAAGGAGTTAGTTTTAGAAATTTCTGATAATTCAAGTACTTACGTTCAAAAGCTCAATCCATTTTAAAGAAAACACAATTGCGCAATGAGCTGGCATTTATAAAAGCAAATTACTATTTTGTAAGTTCAACCATTGCTAAATTAGAAACGGAAGCATTGTCATTAAATGAATCTATGCAAATAATTAATAAATTTCAACAGCTGATTTCTGCTGTTTCAGGAAATATTGGTAAAACTATTTCTAATAAATTAAATGAAATTTTACGAAAAAAACAGTGGATATCAGTTGTTACTAAAAGTTAATAATAAAGTTCTGAAACTTGAGGAAAATTCCGATGAGCTTGTTATAAATTTAAATTGGCCTTATTAGCCGCATTAACATATGCACCCATAACTTCTGTGGATGTAGAAAGAAGTTTTTCTTTGTGCAAAAACATACTATCGGACAGACGCCAAAATTTTCTGCCCGAAAACTTGGAAAAATATTTAGTTATAAATTGTTTTGCAAATAGTAATGAGAGGGTGCAATCTTTATAAATCTATAGCGTATAAGTAAATATGTAATTTTTAAATAACACATAATTTTAAATTAATGTTAAAATAATAAATAATTGCTTTGTAAGTAGTAATGACAGGGTGCAGTTTTTATAAATGTATAGTGTATAAGTAAATATGTAGTTTTTAAATAACACATAATTTTGAATGTTAAAATAATTAGTTTATATGCAATTTATCTTTTTCCTATTAAAAAATTACAAGCATATATACTTTTTTTATATATTAATGTTATAATTTGAAATTAACACAGGTAAATAGAAGATTCAATATTTATGCATATTTTGAATTAATAATGCATTTTTGATGCATATTTTAAGGTTTTTAAGTGCATATATTTCGGCATTTTATAGTGCATAAAATCCGCTCTCTAGTCATCACTACTCTTGCACGATTAGGGTCCCATTTTCAAATGAAGGATATACTCCCTGATGACATATCGTCCAATACCATTTATAAACTCCAATGTAGTAGCTGTAACGCTACATATGTCGGAAAAACCGAACGTAACTATGCTGTTCTTTGCTTTGAGCCGTTGGGAATCACTTTACAATTTGAGAAATATTCAATAAATTTACCTAATTGGGCTATTTTTTGACACAAAGTAGGCTAGGACCACGTTAGAAGACCTTTCAATTTTGGATAGAGCTGAAAACGCAAATATATTGGCCATAAAGGAAGCTTTACATATTTATCTTTTGAAGTCTTCCTTAAATGAACAGCTGGACATGGCCTCTCTAACATCATAAGCAGTTTTTCAAAAAACTTTGTAATTTATGAGACGCAAATATTGCAAATTTTGTAACGATAATGTGTTACTAAAGTAAAAAAGCCGAATAAGTGACATTCTAGTAGAATTTGAATTACATTTTGAAAATTTTTTTAGCAATTCATGTTATGTAATGTGCAGGACATTAAGTAAATAGTTTTTAATTGCGGATCGTTAGTAAAATTCTAAAATAAATGGAAAGCTGCTGGTTTCTATTAAATTCAGATTTCTTACAACTATGTAAAAAATGCAGTATGACGCAAGGCCCAAAAATGTAAAGAGTAAATTATTAATAGGCATTTGACATTTAAACTACTTTTAAATACATGCGTACAACATAATTTAAATATGTTAAATTTCAGTCGTAGGTACTATAACAAATACTAATTTTATAAACAATTAATGCATACTGCTTTGTTAACAAATGAAAGTATCTACAATAAAGTGCTTAATTGCATAATTATGTCTTTTATCTTTTTTTACATTTCACCGTTTAGTCATTGTCATTAGAAAGTCTATGTACCTACTTATACCATTAGAGCACACATACCTCTAAATACCAAAAGATTATATGTTAGCCTTAAAATTTAATGCAATAAATTATAAGAAGGGAGACCTATAACGAATCTATACCATAAAACAAAAAACGTAACATATACTCAAGACCTACGGCACAAGTACGTTTTTATTACCAATCCATGTTTTGGAAAACTGAATTCAACTTGAACTTTCTGTTATTTAGAACTGTTTATAGCAAGAGAGTTTGTAATTTAACAGATTTACTTATTTTCATTAGTAGACTTACCTCTTTTCGGTTTACTACAATCTTTTCGATGGCTCTCATGTGGCCATGCACAAGTGCTTGCAATATCATCATAAATTAATCCTGGTGGACACGGAAGTTCGTGAGGAATCCCATTAACGCAATTATAAAATTTATCACAAGCTAATGGATTATCATGTCGATAATAACCGTTTGCTCGTGGACAACCTCTGCTTGGTTGAGGTTCTTCTATAAAATAGAGATTTATGTTAGGCAACATAATATACACACCTATGTTTCAGGTAAACAATCTTACGTAATGCATCACGATCTCCGCAGTAAACATTTGCGGGAATATCGCATCTTTCAAAATTTGGATCGTTATCATCAAAAACTAAACCGTCAGGGCATAATTTTGCTTCAGCATCCCCTTTTGAACATATGTAATACAAATCACACTGTATTGGATCAGGAAAAAATCCTGTGCGCTGAGGACATTTGAAATTCTGTCCGGAAACTTCTGTATAGAGACAATTGTGTAGATTTTTTTAAGACACGCACTATCTTACTACTTACCAAATAAACAAACCCAAGTAAAAAATATTAGTACAGAAAACATATCGACCACACCAAAGTACACCCAAACTAGTCAAGCACTGATACTAAAGTAATGTTAATATACTGAAGAAAGTTAATTATAAACAGTTGCCCTTTGGCAATTAGTCTTCATATGAAATGCAACAAATAATTTACAAATTTTTCATAGTAGTTTTACAGGTTACCAACAAAATCTTGTTTTTATAAACCCGTTCATATTTAAATTTACAGACCACATAATTATTCTACTATAGATTATGTAAACGGTGATGAAATAATTATAGTTGAAACTTAAAAAAACTATTTTATTGTTTCTGTACTTACAATTTACCTAAATTATGCAAGAAAAGACTAGGAACAGTTTTTTTTTTTGATAAACATCTTAAAAGATACTATAACAAAACGAAAAGTAAATACAAAATATTTGTTGTGTTATATAATTTATATAAATTAGAACAGGAAGCTTATAATAACATACATAATTTCACAGCGATATAAAAGATACTTAAAATACGATTACGAACTATTCCTAAGGCTTTTTGCTTAATGCTGGTTTTGGTGCCGGTTCTTCCTTATACCAGTCCTCGCTGAAAAACACAAAATTGTATAAATATGACATATAAAATTTGTTTATCATTCTTTAGGTAAGGAAAACAACTGAAATATTTACCATCCAGGCACGTTTTCTGGTGCATCACATCTTTGTGTTTCTTCATTGTATACTTCTCCGATTGTGCAACCTAAATCTCTAGGTTCAATACCATTCAAACAAACATAAAACCTTTGGCAGTCATTTGGATGTGAGAATTTTGGATGTACAACTAATTGACCATTAGAATCAGTTTGTCCTTCTTTAGGGCATCTAAAGCCATCTTTTAGTACCACTAAAAATTCAAGTGAGTACTAAACTATTTATAAATGAGCTACCTTACTTGTTTCTCCAGCGTCACATCCTTCACGCCCAACAGCTGCTGGCCAACCACACATTCCAGTTAATTCATCAAAATGAAGTCCAGGTGGACATGCTTGTTTTGTACTTACACCTTCGATACAGTTATAATACAAATTGCATACTTTTGGGTCAGGATGAGCAAAGTATCCATTTCTACGTGGGCATAATCCAGAAGGTTGTGCCGGTTCTAAAACTTCTTTTACAACAAGAACTATACAAAAAAAAAATACTTACGAAGTTCCAAACGGTCTCCACAGTCGACACTGAAGGCTTGATCACATTTATTAATTTTTCTAATTTCTGGGTTAAAAACTAAACCATCTGGACAAAGTTTTGGCGTGGAAATACCATCATAACATTCATAGAATTTATCACACTGAATTGGATCTTCATAAAACCCATCCTTAGCGGGACATTTGAATTGTTGCGCATCTATAAAAAAATTTACATATTAATCAATTACATAAAAGTGAAAGGTTTAATGCATCCATAATGTAACCGGTCGTAGGATGGGTTATGAGAAAGCTATTTTGAAATAACTTGCCAGACATGAATAATTTAAGGTAAATGTCAACATAAATAAAACGCAGGCCAAATTTGTTCTAACGTTGCATTAGAATTACCG
>JARFJB010002161.1:7500-235000 GCA_036346205.1 Vesta saturnalis | reverse complement strand
AACTCTGAGAAAAAGTCACTAAAAATCGTTTAAAATTGAGTATTGACGTATTTTTCAAATAAATGGTTTTTCCTGCTTCAAATTCAGATCATACATTTAACAACGGAGACAGTAGTAGACATAGTTCCTTTGGAAACAAAAAAATCATGAAAACAATCTTATCGTTAGTACTGATTAATCTTCGCAGTTTTCTTTATTTTCATATCGACCAACAAAAATCTACAAGAATGTAATGTTTATGTCTTGCACGGCTGTCCCATTCGCATAAAAAAGAACAAAATTTGGTGTATCGTCCTTGCATCCAGTTAACATTGCTGATTTCAAATCAGTACATGTATAGGGTTAGCCATTGCTACCTGTTCATTAGAAAAATTTTTACTTTTTACTAACGTAGTATAATGACATTAGGTTTCAGGCTGGAATCAACCATTTTGGATTCAAGAAAAGTATTTTGAATCGGCAGTTTACGTAAAGCGTCTTACATCAAAAACATACCGTTTCCGAGTTATTTCGAAAAATATGAAAATTTTGACAGTTGCCATGAAAATGAGAATTGAGAGCTAACCGCTGGAATTACGGAATTGGTTTTCTGGGGCTACAAGAGGACCTCACAAACTACGTTTTGACATGTTTTAATTAAAAAAAATAATCCTCCAAAGTTGTGTGATTTTGAACCTCAATGCCTTGGTTATTTCAAATCGAACATTCTGTAATTTAAAGCATTTTGAGTCTAGAATTTAATTATGTGTCAAATAGTATTAAGGTTACCAGGACCTATTCTGGACGGTTTTTAAGATAATTAACGTTAACCATAAACTATTTTTTTATTCGGTTTAATTTTAGACTTCACATAGTTATTCATAGAAAAAAAATGTATGTGTCATAGCAACGAAAATGACAAATAATAAGCAGTATAAATGGTATGTTTTTCATCTTTTGACATCTTCAGCAAATAGTTAATATTAATTTATTTTTAAGCAACTTGAATACAAAATGGAAGAATACTCAAATGCTGATATTATTAATTTATTTTATATTCTTGGAGAATGCTGCAAAATTGTCGATTATTTAATAATCGAAATCCCCATTTCCAGCCGACGAACAAGACAGAATTCAAGCGAATTTAGTCCAACTTTTTGCGTTTCGGGGTGTGTCAAAGCCAAGATCTATTCTTCCCCAGGAAGTAATCGTGCGGAATTGCTTCACAATAGTCAGCGTTTGCCGAATTAGACCCAATAAGATTTGTCGAGCTACAGCAAGTGTATAGAAACGAATTGAATTGTGTTTTAAATTGCACGCACTGCACATTGAAAATGTATTATAATTTTATAACTTAATTTAAATGTTTGTTGTGGTTGTTGTTTATTAAACTAAGTTCCTAAATTAACAATTTATTTATTTAATATTAATACATATTAATATTAACACAGATTATTTACTACATCTGGCAAACAACCAATCACAGTATGCTACTTTCCTCAACTGGACCAATCAGAGCGTTTTTACACTGAATATTTGAATTATTAAGTATCAAATATTTTTTAAACAAAATCATACAACTTCGGAGACTTATTACGGAGGTTGTGGAACACTTTTTTTAATTAAAATTAGTCAAAACGTAGTGTGTTAGGTCCTCTTGTAGTCCTAGAAAACCGATTCGCAACAGTTGGCGCGTAATATCGTTTTTCGTGGGACTTTGCAACTGTCAAAATTTTCAATATTTTTCGAAATAACTAGGAAACGGTAAGTTTTAGATATAAGACGCTTTACATTAACTGGCCTTAAAATTTAACGAGAATTCCAAAATTAGAGGGTACCACGTAAAATAACGACGTTATTTTTTTTGTAATAAGTGTAAAAATTAATTAAATAATATTGAAAATGCTTAAACTGTATAATCGGTATTTTATAGAAGCGGGCAGCTTTGAAATTGTTTTTAAGTTAGCATTTGTATATCTATTACTTGATATGAAGTTTTAAACGTCCATCTGCCATAGGTTATTGTTTTGGTTTTTTCAGTGTTGTTTATTTTTGTTGTGTACATATTAAAGAAGAGGTTGCATAATCATCCTAAAAAAATTATTACTAAAATCATTCCATTTCTTTTAATTTCTACGATGAAGGTTGGAAGGTCGTGTGTTCTTCCACACCACATATTTTATTTGTGTGTGTGTGTTAGTATCCACGATAACTCGAGAACGAAAATACCTACGTACTTAAAATTTTGTATTTAAGCTTGTTTTCATTTGTGCTGGAGAAATTCATAGAGGGGGGTTTATTGAGTTGTTTTTTATTTTTATTAAATATTTCTGAAACACCTGTATATTTCAAAAATATGAAACTATCAATGTGTAGACCTTAATCATATAGTCAATTATGTTCTGCGTAACTTTTTGATACGACGCGTTGTATCAAAAAGACGCGTAATTTGGCGGCAAAAAATTCGTAGTGTGGAATTTAAGTGTTAGTGAAAATTTTTTCAATATCTGAATAATGATTAGTTTTACAAGAGAATGTGTAGGCATATTCTTTAAAGAAAATTTAATTTTACGTAACGTTTTAATGTAAAACCAAATTTATGTAAAAATGAAATAAGGATGATTGAAAATCCTTAAGCTGTATCATTGATATTTTTATAGAAGCGGGCGGTTTTGGAATTTTTTTTCAAATTAGCATCTGTATGTTTGTTAACTACTATCTGACATGAAATTTTAAACGTCTGTTTGACATAGCTTATTGTTTTTGTTTTTACAGTGTTACCTATTTTCGGAATGAACTCATTATAAAACAGCCTGTTTAATTATTCTAATAATATCTGGTGTGTAACACCACACGACTTCTGTATTATAAGTGTTTTGTAACTGTGATTTCATATTAATTGGGTTGTCGGCCTATTTCCACAGTTTTGTCATTCTTGTGTACAAGTACATCAAGGAATGGCAGTTTTTGTTCCGACTCCAACTCCATTGTGAATTTTATGGAGGGTGCGCTGCGATTTAGATGACCTAGGAATTCATCTAGCTTATTCTTGCCGTGTTGCCAAACTACGAAAGTATCGTCCACATATCTAAGCCACATCCTTGGTTTCTCTGTGAATTTGGATATCGCTTGGACTTCAAAGTCTTGCATATATATATATATATATATATATATATATATATATATATATATATATATATATTGCTCACTATGGGTGATAGTGAGGAACCCATCGCTATCCCAAACGCTTGTTGGTAGAATTTGTCTTCTACCTGGAAATATGTAGTTCTAATGCATATTGTTAGAAGTTCCATTATTGTGTTTACCGAGAGTTGCGTGCGTTCGTCTAACGTTTTATCCTTTTCCAGCTTGTCCCTTATGATAATTAGTGCCTTATCGGTACGCACATTTGTGAATAGACTCACAATGTCGAAGCTTACCGGTTTAGTTGGAAATTCCTGATAGTTTCCACGAAGTGCTGCATATTCTTGACCATAGACTCGGTTTTTTTCCGGTAAGGGTGTGATGATACCTAGCAGATAGTGTGCTAATGGGTGACAAGGTGAATTTCTCGAGCTCACAATTGGTCTCAGAGGAACTTCCAACCTACAAAATGGAAATTAAAAGAAATGAAATAATTTGAATAACATGTATTTTAGAATTATTATGGAACCTCTTTCATAATAAGTTAATTATGAAAATATGCAACACTGTAAAAACAAAAACAATAATCTATGTCAAACAGACGATTAAAGCTTCATGTCTGACAGAGGTTAATAGACATTTAGATGCTTACTTAAAAAATTAAAAGAAATGAAATAATTTTAATTATAATTATTTTAAGGTAACGTTCGTAAAAAAAACAGGGAACATTGTAAATGCAAGAAAATGTCAGAATGACGTATAAAACTTCATGTCAGATAGAGATTAATATATATATATATATATATATATATATATATATATATACACTGTGTCTCTTGAATTTCTGGACATAGGGAATTCCCATGTTAAAATAAACTATTGTAAATATTGGCTCCCCTAATTATTTTACAGTAAAATGTCAAATGTAAAACTTCTTAAGGAAAAAAGGCTGCTTCTTATGTTATAATTGCATTTACATTTGGTTCATCCGTTTTCGAGAAAATTAGGAAAAACTTAAGGGCTTTTTATATATATTTATATATAATCTATTTTTTTTATTTGCCCCCTAGATTTGGGGTGCTTTATTATTACACCAATAGTATGCTGGTATTAGACGGTTCTCACTAACCTTAAATCTGATTATTTGTCAAAATTAATTTAACAGTTGCCATATTTAATTGAAATGATTAGTAACCACGTATAATAATAATAACGGATATTTAAAAAATCCTCATTTTTAAAACTTAACAAAGGCAACATAAATATGAATCATATGAAAATAAGTTAATCAAATTTGACGTTAGTGAAAAATATTATACCAACTTTGTAAAAATAACTTCCAAATCCAGGGGGCAAACAAAAAGAATAGATTATACATTTTAACTTAAAAAAAATTCCAAAGCCACCCGCTTCTGTAAGATATCAATAATACAGTTTAATCATTTTCATTCACATTTTATTAATTTTTAAGGCTTACCCTGATGTTATATTAAGAACTATAGTAAAGAAAAGTTATGTAAAACTAAATTTTCTTTAAAAAATACATCTACTCTTTTTCTTATAAAATTAATTGTTATTCAGGTATTGAAAGAAAGAAATTCTACTTGAGAAATTTTCCTGTCGCTAAGTTACACGTCGTATCAAAAAATTGCTAGGACATAATTAATCGATGTTTGTCTATATCTAGGTATTTTTATATTTTTTAAATATGCCACTGTTTTAGAAATATTTGATAAAGACCAAAAACTGACCCTAATAAACCACCTCTCTCCGTCGCTGGATTTCTTCAAAAATTTAATCAACTCCAAGCCAAATGAGAACAAGCTGAAATACAAAATTTTAAGCAGGTAGGTATTTTCGTTCTGAAGTTATTGTGGATATTAACATAAATCCACACTTGGCGAAACTTGGTTGAAAGTTATAAAATCAGCTAATAAGTCGATTTAGCGATAGTGAAAAAAAGTCGATTGCATAACATTCTACATACAGGTGGGAAGGTAAAAATTGTTATTAAAATTATTTCAGTCTTTTAATTTCCATTTTGTAGGTTCGAAGGGGGTGTGTTGTTCCACACCAGATTTTTATACATAAAATATGACACTGCTTCGCTTCTAAGAATTGTGTAGCAATGAATTAGGCAATACTAGGCATGAATTAAACGTCTTTTCCAAACCACACTTCCGAAAACAAGCAGACAAGTATTTAGGCAAGTCATTACATCAGATACTTAAGCCAAAAATTCTACTCTTGCATCAAGGACTAAGTTCTTCCTAATGATCTCAGTAATAAACCATTCTAGTCTCTTGCCAAAATCATCAATCACAACTTTTCCAAGGCAGCCTTCCCCTTTCTAACGACGGATAAAGAAACAATGCCCATCAAAACAAAAGCGGAACCATTTACCAAAGAATTTTTTGCTAATTCTACACGTAATACGTTTCTCAGTGTTCCTCTACCAACAATACCAACTGTATCCTCATGAGATAAAAAACGTTACGTTTAATGTCAAAAACCGTTAGGAAAGATAATTCTATGGTCTATTGTCCTCCGAACGTCTTAAATTGGCCCACATTCGAACCAGATTACTTTAAACTACGTACTTTAGCAGTGCCCTATCACTCCATTGGAAACTTGTTGCGGTCAATCGATACCCAAGAAAAGGGACCAGATCTGTATCTCTGCTTTCAATGTTATAACGACAAAGAAGTGCGCTAATTCACCTCACGAAATGCTTCGAAAATAACTGACAGGTATTACAGCTCCGACAAGGTAGATCTAAAGATTCTTACCTATGTCACTCATATCCGGAAAAGACCCATCGAGTTTCCCGGAGTATCTTGCATTGTTACCCTAAACTTTCGATAAGACTTTGTACACTACATTTGTTAACCAGCTTCCAGCCTATAATTTACCTTAAAAACTATTTGCATAGACCTTAGATTTTATATACAATCGAAATATCTATGTCGTACTCGATAGAGATCCGTTTAACATATTGAAAATTATTGCCGGAGTGTTTCAGGGCACGGTAACTACATTGCATATCCATCACACAAACAACGTACTCATGCCAAATTTTCTGAAGAAATCATCACACTCTCACTCGCTTAGTCTGATTCGTGTCGGATTCCGTCAAGATGTCCGTTGACATAAGCGTATTCCACTTTCTGCATTATCAGTTGCTAAGGACTAGACTTCTTCCGGTTAAGAAGGTTTTTCTCTCTAGCCACTCTGTATAATACTTTTAAATTACTTAACCTAGAGCACTGATCACATATTTAGGTATAGATCCCTCTCACTCCGCAGCATTTTTAACACTATGTAAAAGATAGTTTTTCGGTTTATCAACGATAGTAGTCTCACAAATAGTCTCCCTTATCTCAAACACCATTGTTTTGCGGGCGATTTCGTTTGTATTACTACTATTATTATAACTTCTGCATTTCTGAGATGCCCCATAGAAAAACGTTGTGAATATTCGTTATGCAAGTAACGAAGTTTACAGATTAAAAGAAATAAGTGGATAACAACTATAAAATTGCTTTCCAAAACGAAGAGCGTCTTTTTAATTTAGATTATCAATAAATTATAAATGTTAAACTTATCATATATGAGCTAAACCATGTGGTCACTTTTCAGGAATTAGTTACATTTCATTTATCGGCCCAAATTAACACTTTGGATATAAATCACCAGTTGAGTCACTAATTTGGCCTAAACATACGGGTTAACGAATCAGGTCACTTCATTGCCGTCAACTGGGTACCGTCATCATACCGCAAACCACACTCGACGCAAAACTTCTAAGCGTGAACTCGTCTTGAGAAGATTGGAATAGGTGAGTTACGAAAATGCTGATCACTTTGATTAGGTGACAAAGAAATACTTTTCTTACAATCCGAATTCAGTTTGGTTGTATAAACAAGTATAACATCAATTAAATTTAGATTATTCTTTGGGTGCATACAGATTTAGGAAAAGTCTCTATTTTGTATATTGAGATTTTTTTAAGCAAAATTTAAAACCTTTTAAAGGGTTATTACAGGTATAGTTATTGAATATAAAACAGAGATACAAGTTTAAGATTAAAATATAAAAACAGTCAATCACAATATAGCAGTGAATGTTAGAGTTACAGCAAATACCACGAATGACGATACTCGAAAATTCCGTCGTGTACCCGACACCACAATTACTACAAAAATATATACAAAAATTCACAACAAAACAGTAAATGTCCTTAATTCTACAAACAAAGATATACAAGTCACAATTAGTCAATAACATACACACAATAGCATTAAGAACAAAATAGTTCGTATTGATAAGTACGGCACGCGGACGATTCGTTGCACCAGACCTCAAACTGCTTACTTCTGGTGTTACGGTGGCTGCCGGGTTTAACCTAGACCGCTAGTGTCAGCGACCTGCCAGTTGAAGGACTTGCATAGGTTAACTGCAGAGAACTCGAGCCAGACCACCAGTCACAGTGGCCTTGAAAGGTGAAGGTAGACTTGCACAACTCAAGTTTTGATTTCGCCCCGGATTAGATTGCGTGTATGTGTGGTGTGTACGTGTAGTGTGTAATGAGGCGTACGAGTGAGGTGTGTGGTGTGTTATCGATTCCTTGGTCGTTGCAGTGGTGGTTTTCGATTTTATCTAAGGGCGTAAGGGATATCATCTAGGAGGTTTTCGAATTCCTCGGGGAGGTTTTCGAGATTCTGGGTTAGGATAGTTATAGGGCGCTTGAATCTATTTTTGGGTTTTCTCCTGTGGGTTCTTAGGTATTGGATGTGGGTTAGGGGCGTATATGGAATGTGGAGGACGCTTTTGGTAGCTTCTGTGGCGCCATTGGGTGATAGGTGTGATGTTAGCGTGTTGAATGGTGATTTCATTGGGAGTTCTATAATGTAACCGGTGTATTCTCCGTAGGACTCGGCGTTCACATGAGGCGATGGATTTTAGGTCTTTGGGTTTTAGGGTAGCATACAATGTAGCACGGTAATCTATTACGGGCCGTATAAAGGTCTTATAGGTGTGTTGAAGTGTTTCAGGTTGACATCCCCCTATGCGTCCCCTAAGGGCACCCAGGAGGTTGGGTCGGTTTCGCATTTTGTTTAGGGTTTTTTTCAGATCAGCGTTCCAGCTAAGGTTTTTGGTGAATGTGATTCCTAGGTATGTTACTTCCTCGCGAAGAGGCAACCGTTCCCCTTGCAGAGAAATGGTTACCTCGTCCTTGGAGATTAATGTGTGTCGGGTATAATGCGGGTGCCGAAATAGAATGGCTTGGGTTTTGGTAGGGTTTATGGAGACTCTCCATTGGTTGGCTCAATTGGAGAAGTTCTGTAGGATTCTGGACAAACTGTTGGATGCGTTTTTCGTTGACCGATTGGCTGACCAGAAGGCAGTGTCGTCGGCGAACTGCGCCAAGGATATTCTGGGTGTGGTTACGTTGGGGATATCATTGGTAAAAATGAGGTATAGGATAGGTGCCAAGGCAGAACCCTGGTGTACGCCTGCTTGAGGGGTGAAACTTTCTGAGAGGGATGAACTCACTCGGACTACCTGTTAGATACGACAGTAGGAGCTTCGTGAGTTCAGGGGGGATACCTAATTCTCGGATTTTGTGAACTAGACCCGCATGCCAGACTCTGTCAAAGGCTTGCTTTATGTCTAAGAACACGGCAAGGTTACAGTAACGGTGGTTAAATGCATGTGATGTTTCCGTTAGGAGTTTTAGAAATGGGTCCTGACAGGTTCTATGGGGTCGGAAGCCGAATTGGCTGTCGGGTAATTGGTTATTGGATTCTATGTGATCTCCCACCTTTCGGGCTAGGATCTAAGAATTTCCGTAGGCAGCTGAGGAGGGAGATTGGTCTGTACGATGAGGGATCTGTCAGGTCTGAGAAGTTTTTGGGGATCACGACGGTCGAGGCGGATTTCCACACCGTCGGGAAGTAAGAGAGGGAGAGGCATTTGTTATATATGCGTGTTAGGCGTCTGATATCAGGAGGTGGCAGGTGTCTCAGTATGAGTCGGCTGAGACCGTCCTGTCCGGGAGCGGATATTTTGCCTTTTTGGAAATAATTGAGGGTTTGAGTTGGAGTAATCGGGCAGAAGAACGGGTCATTCTCATCCAGAATTTTCTCGGGTAATTCGGAGTTTTTGAAATCCTCAAGGCCTTGCTATAGACGATTTTTAAAGTCGTCGTAGACCGAGGGATCGTTAGGTGAAGTATAGACAGATTGGAGGTGGTGGCGAAAAATTTCGGCTTTGTCTTGATCGGTGGAGATTAGGTTACCCTGAGGATCGGTTAGGTGGGACTTGGGTTTGGTTTTCCTTTTGGTGAGAATATTGAAGGTCTGCCAGAACTACTTGCCATCTCTATAGTTGAGATTGGAGGTGGCCTGGACCCATTTTCTTTCGGTGTAGGTATTAGTTTCACGCCGAATTAGGGCGTTTAATCGGTTATATTCGGTCTTGAGAGCGGGGTCCCTTGATCTCAGAGATTCGCGATATACTCGTCTCTTCACTTTGAGTAAGGTTACGATGTATTGTGGGAGAGGTTTCGGGAGATATCTATTGATTTTAAGGAGATTGAGGCTTTGACCGCTTCCGCGATAACGGAAGTTAAGTCAGTGACCGCTCTCTCGACATCATTGGGGGTGTGAATATCGTAAGCCTGAAGGTTATTGGAGATCTATTCGCCAAATACGTTCCAATCTGTGTTGTGGAAGTCTTTACGAATAATGTGGGTGGAGAAGGAGGAGGGACGGGGCCGAGGGATGTTTTAACTAGGAGAGGCAGGTGGTCCGAAGTGATGGTTTCACCTAGGTGACAATCGGAGGGCATATTAGTGACTCGGTGCATATAATGTGATCGATTATAGAGGCATCTTGATGACTAATGAAGGTAGGATTGGTGTTTCTTATTCGGAGCAGTGGTAGAGTGAGGATATTGGTTGTGTAATCTCCAAATTGGATATGACGGGCATTAAAATCTCCTAGGAGGATAGCATTGGGCAGTGTGGATATGTGGTCAAGTGGATCGTTAGAAATAGCTTCTTCGGGAGGATTGTAATAGCAGAAAAGGGTGACGGGAAGGGGAAAGTGCACTGTTGTAACAACACATTCTAGATGCTGCAGGTGCTGTGGAAGAAGATAAGGGATGGCAGGAAATGAATTTTTTATTATGAGGGCTGTGCCTCGCAAACTATTGTGGGAGCTAAATTGAAGGAAATAATTATAGGAGGCAAAGTCAAGGGTACATCGGGTGGTTAGTTTTGTTTCGGTGATTGCTAGGACTTGGATTTGGTTTGTGGTTGATAGATTTTTAATGAGGGGGCGCTTCCGGCGGACACCCCTCGCATTGATTGTATCTATTATTAAATCCATTGTAATTAGGGTGAAGGAGAGTGATTAGGTGAGGAGTTAGGTATAGGATTAGGATCGGAGGTTATGGGTGGTGATTGCTGTACTATTGCCAACAAAGTTGACCCTAGTACGGCGTTTCAAATATTCCCTGGACGTATAGTCGACAGATTTCGCTATATCGGCCCTACACTCAGGAAATAGTTGTATCAGGGTGAGGGAGGCGATGAAGTCGGATATGGAAACAGGAGGTTTGGGTTTATCGTCATCCTCGGTGTCTGACGTGGAAGGACGAAGTGGTTTGGGAATGGCGGTGGTAGGGATCGCACGACGAGTCGCGCAGGAAAAGCAGTACGTTGCGTGAGGTCTACCGCAGTTGTTACACTTTGGTGTATTCAAGCGTGTACAGGAAGAGGCTTTGTGGCTTTCACCACAGGTAGGGCAACGGAGGGTACGGGTGGGGCACTTGTCGGAAATATGCCCCACCTGTGTGCAAGTGGAGCAATATTTCAGGGTAGGATTGGGGATTCAGGATTGCTCGCAAGCTTAGTGTATACCGAAAAGGTAAACACCGTTGGTTAGGAGGTGGTTGAGGGTGGATTGGGAAGGGGTGATAAGGCGGATAAAAGACGTAGGAGCGTTGGTGGATTTGGAGATGATCCGGATCGCTTTCGTTACCCGGGGTAGGTCAACGGAAGCTCGGATCTCCTCCGGAAGGATATCCTTATCTACGCCACGAATGACGCAAGAAAAGGACATAGGTTTAGGGTTGCGGTTAAGGTAGGGTGCGGAAGTTCGAGGACCCGATAGCTGCGTCAGCGTTAATGCAGGCTCACCGAGGTGATGCTGCATTTTACGCTGCATCGCAGTAGGTAGGGCCTCGCTCGTTTCAAGGAGGCAGGTGTGGTTGTGGTTGAGTTTTATGTTCAGCCACGGAACACGGAGAGGGACGAGGGCTTGGAAAAAGGATTTCTGCGTGTTGAAACGCGCGGGAATATTGCGAATGCAATAACGGAAAGCGGGAGCGGAAGGTTTAGGTACGGGTCTAGCGGTGGGGTTTGGTGCCGAAGCGGAGACGGAAGTTGAGGGTGTGGTAATAGGGTGCACGGTTTTAGCGGTGGGCGGGATGTAGCAAGAGGTAGAGGACATAGAAGATGTCCTCTCTAATTTGGATGGTGATGTGGCGACAGCTGCAAAGGTTAGGGAAGGAGGTGGTGTTACGGGTCTAGGTGGCGGGGAACTAGGAGGCGGAGAAGGTAGAGGGACGACCGTAGCCCGGAGGCCCGGTTTGCCATGTTTCACCATGGCGGTTATTAAGGTTATTGAAATTAGGGTCAGAAATTATGATGTTATGGAAAGAAAGAGCGGACTCTCACCGAGGTGCAACCCCACACCCCGCCGGATCAAGGCTTGGAAGTTGAGAGTCCGATAGAATGGAGGGCTTTGTTAGTATTAATTAACACAAATAAAAAAAATAAAATTATTTTAATATCTTTACTAACCAATACCCTGTTGTGGTTCCTGCTGCTGTTCCCGTAGATTCCTTGTGGATGGTGGATGGATTGGCTTCCGGCTGGTTGTAGCTTCTCTCCTGGACGGGATCCGCTTCTTTGTGTCGATTGTATGCCGAAGCAGTGACAATCCTAACGTAGAAACGGCGAAGACTACGGTGCGCGGCGCGAAGGCGTACAAACGTTAGGTTCTTTTTTGAGAAGTTGCTTTAGAGCGCAATAAAAATCGCAATACTCTTAAGCGAGGTAGGGGTTTACGTTCGTGACCGTGGTACAAACTGCCCTGATTTCGCTCCGTCCGGGGCCTGCTATTTAAACTGTTCGCGAATCCCCACTGTCACGTAATAATAACTCACTGCAAACTTAAACATTCTTGAAAGCTATATTCCAGCAATCTGTTTTCTATTTTTTCATTATATGAAGGATTATAAGCAATTTAGAGTTGATACTTTCACATTTACGTTTATTTCAATAATTATTTATTTTTTATCTTCCAAGTATCATTACCACTTTTAGGTAAATGAACTATTGTTTTTATTCTGCTAGAAAATTAATAGAAAACACGAAATACTATATTCTATGACCCAGAACTTCAGCAATTTGGCTTTGTGCCTAGGTAGTGGGAAAGCGGCGCGAACTTCTTTTATTTATTGTTTTAGGGCTTTAGAGCACAAACTAGAATGTTATCGTCTGATCTTAATCTAAAAAGAAACGAACTAAAAATGCAATGTAGAAAATCACCCTTTTAAAATAGAATCAACTATCTCAACTGTTAACAATAGGCACCTGGTTAAGTTTTTTGGGTAGCTATCTCTCGAAGGATAATTTGTTGGGAGTTTACCACAATGTACACTGGACGCTAGCTTTGTCGCATTTACATTGAACGATGTAAACTAGTGTACAAATGTACATACTGGGCGTATCAAGAAAACTCACAAATCCAAGATAACCGTCAACATACATTTCCAACGACAAAAAGTATAAAATGCATTAAACGTTCATTGATGAAAGACGTAATTTTAAGGGTCACTCTACGTCCATCTAAAATCCCCATCTTAGAAAACCGAACCCTAAAAATTTCAAATGTTAAATGGATCGAGTCATATAGTATTTTTTAATGTGATGACTTTTTTCTGCGAACAACTAATTTTTCAATCTTAGATTCATTAAATAAAAACGTGTACAAGTGAACCTTCAGAAACGTCACCTTGACGGAGTCGCGACTAAAGGGCGCGAAAATTAGGACGCGTGATACTTGGACGCTGATATAAGGACGGGCGGAAAAAAATACCCGTGATAAAAGGATGCGACGGCAAAATGACGCAGGACGAAAGGACGTGTCGAATAAAATTCACATGTAAATTGATATTAAAATAAATAATAACCGCGAAAATTTAAGTTGTATGAATTCTTATGATTTACAATATGTATAAAGTTATTCTGGCGTCTTTAAATGACAATACAGTACAAATATATAGTAGTTTTATATACTTACGCTTCTGGCGTGATTGTAACTAGATAACATTTGATGTTACTTAAATTATTATAGACTCCAACCTGTTTTTCTGTATCATTTTCAACTCACATTACCTTCGAATATACTGTATGTGTAGTGTCAAGTTGATGGCAAAAGCCAAATTGAATGCATTTTAAATATAATACCAGAAAGAATCAAAACCTCTGCTAGAAGTGTTTCAAGAAGGGCAATTATTTGCGTTGAACGCGATGGAAGTCACCTCGAAATATAATTTCGTCATTTCACTCGCTGATGTTCCACGTTTGTAATTATTTAATGATTCTTAAACAACGTTTAATAACAAACATATTTTTAAAAAGAGTGTATTTAAACAGGTTTACTTAAATTCGAGTAACTTAGAAATGAATTAGTAAAAAAATTACGGTAGCTAGCTGTTAGTCCACAGCATTACAACGGCCAACCCGCATTAAAGAATAATGTCAAATTTAACGACCCTAGACGACAACAGATTTTTCATAACAATGTCGTAAGTTATTACCTACTTTCTACTGTAATAAAGATTTACATAATAAAAACTTACAGAATGTATCCATTACTTTAAAAGGTGCATTCATCACTAAAGAGTACACGATTACAATTTTCTGTCGTTTTATCTAACACCTAATACAAAAATTCAAACATTTTATTGAAATCGATGGTTCTTGATGCAACTGAAACAGACACCGATAGTAATTACGCACATTAAGTACCCTAGAAACACTTGTCTGACTAATGCTGTTGTTCTGGGCAATTTAGCTCCGTGCCATATTAGGATTTTCGACTGCTGAAGCAATCACGGCAAACTCATTATTCTTCATTTCTGTCAAGGGATTCCTCATAGCGGTTTTTTTATATCAACACATTTAGTTTATTTGAATCGGATTGATAGATTTGGAAACGGCCGTATTGGGGCTATATTTATTAGCAAAGTTTGCGTAGTCGAAGATGCCAGCTAGCTATTTTGGAAACATTATTCAACAATAAATATTACGTCTTATTTGTCCTCGTTTAGGATAAAATTCCGTTTTGAATTATTGCAAACAAAAAGAGGAGAAACCGCAAACCGTTCTAACATTTAAAGGAACGTGTTTAACTAACTGGCAAATAATAATAATAAAATTAATAATAATAATTGTTGTATTGCCCCAACAGGTAAACCACACAAATATAATTCATTAAGATAGAGAGTAAATGAAAATAAATAGATGAAAAAAAAAACAAAAATTACTTGATTACCATAATCAATGCAAAATGTACCACATACAAGAAGATAAATAAATATAACTTGTAGTGTGGAACAACACACGAACTTCTAACCTACAAAGTGGAAATTAAAAGAAATGAAATAATTTTTATAATAGTTCTTTTAGAATCGTTAAACCTCTTTTTAATACGTTCGTAACGAAAATAGGCGAAATTGTAAAAACACAAACACTCACACACTCACACACTAACACACACACACTCACACACTCACACACTCACACACACACACTCACACACTCACACACTCACGCACTCACACTCTCACACACTCACACATTCACACACTCACACACTCAAAAACTCACACACTCACACACACACTCACACACTCACACACAACTCACACACTCACACACTACACACCACTCACCACACCACACTCACACACTCACACACTCACACACTCACACACTCACACACACACATCACCACACCACACACTCACCACACACACCCACACACACACACACACACACTCACTCACACACTCACACACTCACACACACACACTCACACACACTCACACACTCCACACTCTCACACACTCACACACACTCACACACACCACACCACACTCACACACTCACACCACACACTCACACACCACACTCACACTCACACCACACACTCACACACTCACACACTCACACACCACATCCACCACACACTCACCACCCACACTCACACACACTCACACACTCACACCACACCACACTCACACACTCACACACTCACACACCACACATCACACCACACTCACACACTCACCACACCTCACCACACTCACACCCACACTCACACACACACTCACACACTCACACACTCCACTCACACCTCACACACTCACCCACACCACACTCACCACACTCACACACACTCCACACACTCCACACCACCCCACTCACACACTCACCACACACATCCACACCTCACACACTCACACTCACACACCACACTCACACACCACACACTCACCACACCCCACACCTCACACACTCACCACTCCACACACTCCACACCACACTCACACACATCACACTCACCACACTCACACACTCACACTCACACACTCACCACACTCACACACTCACACACTCACACACTCACACACCACACACACACCTCACACCTCACACACTCACACACCCACACACTCACACACACTCCACCACACTCACACACTCACACACTCACACCACACTCACACACACTCACACACACATCACACTCACCCACACCACACCACACACACTCACACACTCACACACTCACACTCACACTACCTCACACACTCACACTCACACCTACACACACCACAACACCACACACTCACACACACTCACACACTCCACTCCACACCACACCCACACACACCCACACTCACACACTCCACACACTCACACTCACACACTCACACTACACACACATCACCACTACACTCACACACTCACCACACACTCACACCTACACACTCACACACACCACACACACACACTCACACACACACACACACTCACACACTCACACACTCACACACCACACACTCACACACACACCACACACACTCACACACTCACACACTCACACCACACACCACACTCACACACTCACACCTCACACACTCACACACTCACACACTCACACACTCACACACACCCACACACTCACACTCACACCACACCACACCACCCACACTCACACACTCACACACTCACACACCTCACACCTCACACACACACACGTCACACCTCACACTCACACACCAACACACTCACACACCACACCTCCACACACACTCACACACTCACACACACACACACACACACCCACCACACACACTCACACACTCACACTCACACCACCCACACACCCCACACACACTCACACCTCACACCTCACACACTACACTCACACACCACACACTCACACACCCACACACCACACACACACCACCACACCACACCACACAGCACCACACACCTACCACTCACCACCACACACACACCACAACCACACATACACTCCACACCACAACCACACACCACCCTACACACACCCACACACCACACACTCACCACTCACCCTCACACTCCACTCACACCTCCACACCACACACTCACCACACACACACACACACACACACACCACTACACACCACACACTCACACACCTCACACACTCACACACTCACACACTCACACACCACACTCACACACTCACACACTCACACCCACACTCACACACTCACACACTCACACCTCACACACACACACACACCACACACTCACACACTCAACACCACACACACTCACACACTCACACACTCACACACTCACACACACACACACACACACACCACACTCACACACACACACACTCACACACCACACACACACACACACACACACACACACTCACACACTCACACACTCACACACGCTCACACTCACACACTCACACACTCACACACTCACATACAAACACACTCACACATTCACACACTCACTCACTCACTCACATCACAACACACACTCACACATTCACACACTCACTCACTCAATCACACACTCACACACTCACACACTCACACACTCACACTCACAACACTCACACACTCACACTACTCACCACCACATCACACACTCACACACACTCACACACTCACACACTCACACACTCACACCCACACCTCACACACATCACACACTCACACTCACACACTCACACACCTCACACACTCCACACTCACACTCACTACAACACACACTCACACACTCACACACTCACTCCACTCACACCACACACACACTCACACACTCACACACTCACACACTCACACACTCACACACTCACACACACACACACACCACACTCACACACTCACACACTCACACACTCCACTCACACACTACACACACACCTCACACCACTCACACACTCACACACTCACACTCCACTCACACTCACACACACACTCACACACCTCACACACTCACACCTCACACACTCACACCTCACAACACTCCACACCCACACACTCACACTCACACACTCACACACTCACACACTCACACACTCACACACTCACACACTCACACATTCACACACGCACACACACACCCGCACACACACGCACACAGGAACACACATGCCCACGCACACACTCACGCAGACGCAGACGCACACGCACACACAGACGCACACTCACACGCACACGCACACTCACACGCACACGCACGCGCGCACGCACACACACACACACGCACACACACACCACACGCACATGCTCACGCACACGCACACGCACACGCACACTCACACGCACACGTACACCCACACGCACACATTCGTCTTTCACGTTTGCTAAGAGAATTATACAGTAGGTTGTTCCTTTTTATCCCTTTATGTGTCTTATTGAACATCGTGACTTTACACCCAAACAAGTGTACCACTACTATACCTAACGGTCTTGTACACATATTATCTCAAGCCGTACTTTAGTGGTGGACAAATGCATTACTCTACTGTTACACGATTGGTTTCAAAGGTCTTTCAGGTTTTTCAGTTTTGATTTATTATTGCAACAACGTACTGATATCTGTTGATGCATTTGAACAAATTTGCGAAAAATGAAATAATGTCTTTGGTTAGTGTTTAGAACGTTCGTGTCATTGATTATGATTGTTACATCAAGGAACTAATTTTTAGAGTAATAAATGTTCTAATTCTATATAACGTAAGAGTATGTTTACGTGATGTTATGTACTTACAATAATATAAATGGTTGTCCAGACCAGTTTTATTAATATCATACTCTTTTAAATCTCATTTACATTTTCATGCTTAATTTATTGTTGAAAGTAATAATGAAAATACAATATATTTAAATACATTAATTAAGGCTTAAATTATGCATTTACTTTCATGGCTGATAATTTATTAGGTAAATGCCTCCTGTGTTATTTTACACGCAGTTAATTCTTTGATTTGATTTTTTCGCATGGTTTTATTCTTTTTTATGCATATTATTAGTGTTTCGTTGCAAAATATAGGAAACATATAGTATGTGATACATATATAGGATGCTTAAGGTAAAAGTATTTGTTCCTGATTGAGTTAGAGGGAAAATCAGTAATTAAGTTACAAATTCAGATAGCAAACTATGAAAACAAGGATTATTGCGCTGTCTCATTTGCGAATGAAGTTCTGGAAATCAGCAGCGTAAAATTCCTTAAAATGATGACAGTTTATTTAACAGTATTATTATTTGCAAATGCTCTCCAGTTTGATGCAATACTAATTGTCCCTCGTTTCCATACAAATTGCACAACATAACGCTGCTTAGTAATGGTACACTCGTTTAAGGGAGATGTGATTTTTAACTCGTGCATTTTAGTTTCTCCTAGTCACACAATTAATTCAATTTAAAATAAATGGATTAATTCATTTTGGCGCATGAAGAATCGGCACTACCAGTGATTTTTTTTTAACTCACCATTATTAGCAAATACATTCATGACTGATTTAGAAGAAAGAATATTTGAACTAAAGGCATCTAAAGAAAGCTTTTAAGTTAAGTTTATGCATCTAATGGTGCCTTAGCATGTTTTGGTGAATTAATAAATATGTTTTAACGTTTTTTAAACAACACGATATGTCAATTAACTTTTTAGATTTAACACTCATGAAATTTAAATTTTCAGTGTATAGGAAATGCTGATATTAACATACTTTCGCAACGATTCATATCATAGTAATGGACAGAAGGTAGCTGGTTATGGATGTGCTTTGAAGTATACCATTACATTTTACAACAGAAAAATTGTGGTCATCAAAAATTTAGCATAAGGTAATGATTATAATAGAATACTTAAGTGATAATTCACTACAACAAAAGAAATACCTTAGCTATTCAGAAAGTCTATCCAAAAGAAACCTCACAAAAACCAGTTAAGTGCGTATCACTAGGATATTTTGCTAAACCCACTAACACATTTCAAAATATATAAACAGACATATACAGTGGCCGGCGTGCAAGAAGACGAGCCCGCCTATGCGCGAAAGACGACTTTATGATGTTGTTCAAATTCCCGCGTTCGTTTACCTCAGAGGCGTCACATGGTGCATAATGTATATTTTAATGGTATATTAAAAGCAATTCAAAGAACCATATTTTATGTAAATACGCAATTTATTATAATTAGTAATTGTTGACACCGTATAATCAATTTTCAAAAACTAATATGCATATGTACCAAGAATCCGGATATTTATACATCAAACCTCTAATTGCTGTCATTATGTTAACTGCTTATAAATTTATTATTTAGATAAGTATGTTTTTCCCCTCTAATCGTCTTTAAGACAATTTTCTAATGGGTACCTAATGCTTTCATTATTTCATTTTTATTAGTGTACATTAAAAATACATTCAAAATTACCTATTAGACAAATGGGAGAAATGCCTACATACTTTCAGGGATAGATGCCTATTATGCAAACATGAAAAACCAAATGTTAAAAAAAACGCGTCACCAATGGAAATATTGGAATTATTCATCTTCATACGCATTCTTCCAATATACATATAATTAAACATACAAATGTGATACGCCACTGCTTAGTATTTTTATTATAATCGGCAACCGCCGTAGTTCTTCGCGATGCGCCGGCTCCTCGTCTTCTTACACGCCGGCCACTGTACAATACACCGTAGCATTTATAAATAAATAATAATAATTGGTAGCTACACACAATTAGATAACTCAAATACGTTAAACACTTAATTAAGCAAAGACGTACCTACCCTTGTTAGGATATTTTACGCTATTAGGCTCATTTTGTGTACATATGATACCTTTCTGAATCATGTAAATGAGTATTTGGACATAAAAAATTTTCTTTGTCTACCTTTCGAGAGGTACATTATTGATACTTGAGAGTAGCATCTCATGCCGTTTATGATGATATTTGATGCGTGATGAAAATAGGAGGACTTTGTACATCCCTGCTACTGTTGTTTTGACTGATGCATGAGAAGTTGTCGTATGTTTTCTTTTGAAGGTAACACAAACCTTAAAGTTGTTTATAACATGTTTAGTGTATTAAGAATCACTTGTAGTTTGAGTCAGAAGTTTTTCTTTCGTAAAGATTAGGTTTATATCAGATTGCACAATGGAAAACCTTTAAGAGATTAGAATGACGAACTTCGTAAAGAATTTAGAGGTTTTGGGGGAAAAAGTATAAGGCCCGATTGTAAGAGCTGTTTAAAGTATTGCATATTATATTAGTCGCACGTTGAGTAATTCCTTCAGTGAGTTTGCATTCAGGCAAGTTAGATTTATATTGTGCAATAATTAAATTTAAAATAGAATTCAACAATGTATTGTAGTCTGAAGGATTGCGTTTACTTGTAATATACTTTGGCGCGGCTTTAGCTCAGAATCTAAGATTGGGAGTGAGTTTTTGATGTTGGGCAGATTGTTTGCTACCTGGAATTTCACACTGACGAATAATCAATACAAGGCTATATATATATATATATATATATATATATATATATATATATATAAACTCGTCGTAACTCTAGAAACGTCAAATTTCGGTAAAAATGTCAAAACAGCGCCACACAAACACATACACACACACAAACACACACACATACACACACACACACACACACACACACACACACACACACACACGCACACGTACCCGCACACGCACACGCACACGAACACGCACACGCATACGCACACACACGCACACTCGCACACACCCACACAGGCACACACGCACACACGCACACGAGCGTACGCGCACGCGCGCACACACTCACACACACTCCCACACACACACGCACGCTCACACGCACACACGCACACACGCACACATGCACACACGCTCACACGCACACACACTCACACAGGCACACACGCACTCACGCACACACGCACACACGCAGACACGCACATACGCGCACACACGTACAGGCGCACACACGCACATGCGCACACACCCACACACGCACACAATCACACACGTGCACACGCTGACACGCACACACTCGCACACACACACACACACACACACACACACACACACACAATTTGAAAATTCCCTAGTGTATCACCTAATAAGATGTTGTCCATTCGATTCGGTCGGTGTATGCCTGTCGAATATACCACAGTTTTACTATAAATTGTGGCCTTATGTTGCTAATATTTCGTGTGTTGTTCAGAACTAATCCAAGATAATCGATCATACTGATGCAAATTGTGTTATCATTAACTAAACGGTATAAATTGTAGGAAACACTGCCAGCAAAGACTTCAAATGGCGTTGTTCACTTGCTTTTCAAGATAATGGATCGATCGGATGTGTATTGAGGATATTAACAGAATTAGAGCAAAATTATGTTCAAATTCAAAGAATTGCTTTCTATTGGATTTGTCTGCATTAAATTTAACCACACATGTTGTATGCAATATTAACCACAAAAAATACTTATTTTTCAAATGTCGGCATCAACAGGAGACAAGTTACCAGTACAAATAATTAAAAAAATTGCATAACAATGTTGTAATATTTTCAATTCTGCGATTTACAAGAGTGCAAATAAAATTTAAAAATTATAGTAAGTGTTCGAAGTGGCCACTTTCCAATTCCAAACAATATCCGAGGCGACCTCGGAAAGTACGCACAGCATTATAATAAAAGTACAATTTATTTTAAGACATTCGGTGCGTACGCGCAATTTTAATTCTTTAGTATTTCGTGTAGGGACGTTCGTATAAATTTTTGATGTCCCCATACGAAAAAATCATTCGGAGACAAATCAGGTGAACGTGGTGGCCATTTCAATGGACCAAATCTTTTAATCCAACGGACTGGGAACAAATAGCTTAAAAGGTTTGCAATTTCATTTGAAACCAGGGTTCAGTAATATTTAAATTATGTATAGCTTGAATAATGCTATTTCTTAACAGATTTATAAATTTAGAGGAAGTCAGATTTCCATGAATAAAAAATGATTTCCAACTAATCCTAGCCATACATTCACTTTTGCAGGATACTGAGTCCTCGTTAAATTCTGTAAATGTTGGTTAGTACGGGACCAATATCTAAATAAGAAATACAGTTCGAAAGCAAATGGATAATGGGTACCAAGACAGTTTTGTTTTATGAATTTAGTTCTCCGTAATTATGAAAGTAGCTTCATCGGTAAAAATGATCTTATTTAGACTTCCTTTATTTTCATTAATAAAATTGAACATTGTTTCACAAAAATTGGTACGTTTCTCTATCTTTTTTATACAATTCTTGATGATTGTCAAACTTATAGGATTTGTACTCAAATTCTTTGAGTGTTTTGAACACAGATGATTTGCTCAAATAAAATGTTTAATTTTATTTCCTCTGTTAACATATAGCTCCTTCTAGTCTTTATTTTATGGGAAGTTATTACACAGCCTTAAGTTTTAAAAAGGTTTATAATATTTTGAATTGTTCTGATAGAAGGAATGGGTCTTTCTGGATATTTTGCACAAAATAAATCTCGTACACTTCTCAAACTATTTCCGGATTGATACCACAGCATAATACCTATATTTAAAAACACAGATCGCTGTGAAATTAAAAATTATCGCCCAATTTCTATACTTTGCAATTTTTCAAAGGTTTTTGAATATATATTGTTTGATAGTATTTACAATCAAGTAAGTACGTCTCTGTCTGCACATCAGCACGGTTTTATAAAAGGTAGATCTACCACAACAAATTTGTGCTTTATCACACATTTTATTGCTTCCTGTTTAAATAAACGGTCACAATGTGATGTTCTCTACCTAGATCTGAGCAAAGCATTTGACACCATACAACATGACATTTTAATAAAAAAACTACAAACATTTAATTTTTCTGTAGATGCAACTACTCTTATATCATCTTATCTGACTAATCGGTTCCAATTTGTTCAACATAATGGATATCAGTCAGAGATGTTCCCCCAGAGTAGTGGCGTGCCTCAAGGATCTGTACTTGGGCCGCTATTATTTACGCTGTTTATTAATGATATAACGTCAGTTATCACTAATAATAAATTACTTTTTGCTGATGATATAAAAATCTTCAGCGAAATATCTAACATAAACTGCGCTAGTAGCTTACAAACAGATCTCGATAACATCTTTGAATGGTGTGACCAAAACAAACTGACCATTAATATAAAAAAATGTGAAATAGTATCATTTACTAATAAGAAAACACCACTGGAGTACAATTATAAATTAAATAACGATTTGATTAGGCGCAGTGCGTCCTTTAAGGACCTCGGGGTCATCTTCGATAGTAACTTAAGATTTAATGTTCACATACACTCTATAATTAACAAAAGTCTGAAATTTATTGGCTTCGTTATTCGCAATACCAAAAATTTTACTAATATTGATTGTTTGCTTGTATTATATTATAATTTAATCAGACCTAATTTAGAATATGCTAGCCTGATCTGGTCTCCATTTTATGTGTACCTAGTCAACAGTATCGAAAAAATACAAAGAAAATTTTTAAAATATGTATACTTTATAAAACATAAACAATTCCCAGCTCGAAATTATCCATACTTAGAGCTGTTAAATGAATTTGGTGTACCGTCATTGAATTCACGCAGAATAAAACACATACTTCTACATCTCTTTAAACTGCTAACTAACCTAATAGATGACCCAAGCAATTTAAACTTCATTATGTTCAATGTACCTCTACGGCAACTAAGAGATTCAAACTTATTTTACCTCCCAGTAGTAAATGTAAATAATTTTAGAAGTGACCCTATTTATAAAATGTGTTTTCTCTACAATAAACTTTGCTCGAATGCCGATCTATTTTGTACCACGCTTAGTGAATTCAAAAGTATGTTAGGGACACTGAAAATAGAATAGATTACAACACAACTATTTATGTAGTCATTTATGTAATATTATTAATTTGCTAACGAACAAATTATTCTTTTGTGATACTATTTTAAAATTTTAATATTTTAATATTTTAATAATTTAGTGTTCAATGTTTGTAATATACATTACTTGTGCTTTATTATCTGTATATGTATAATATTGTTTTTGACTGTTCATTACTCTGTAACTGGATGAAAATCTGTTGAGTAATAAATGAGTAATAATAATAATAATAATAATATCAATTTTCTCGTCTTTACTGTACATTTTTCTGATGAATGGACAACAACTTATTAGGTGATACACAGGAATTTTCAAATAGTACGCCTCTTCAAATCTTTTTTGTTTTGTACTTTTTGGAATGTTCTAAATTAGTTTATAATTTCAGAATTAACTATCAAAATTGTCTGACAGCGACATGACGTTTCAAAATGCGGCAATCTCGGATATCATTTTGGGAGACAATTGGTCCCATGCTTTGACTTATTCATTTTAAATTTATACGTAGGGCGCATGTATACTATGAAAATAAATTCAATGTATATTGAATAATAGTAATAAAAAAACACCTTCATCGACATGTTAACTCAATTGCTACATAAATCAAAACACTCATTTCAAATTTTATCCCCTAGTTACCTAAAAGACTGTGAAACCAGCTCGTGTAAGTATTGGCCTCTCTACTAGAATTACTGTAAGTTCAAAATACCAAAATAACAAAGGTTATAACAAAAAAATTGCGTTCTCACTGCAACGAATAGCCACATACAATTTCAATACAAATCCGTCAGTATAATAAATAAAAAACCATCAGATAAATTTTTAATCATAGTACGAATGAATACGCATGCACTAAAGGATAATCGATACGAAAACCAAACGTTAATGTCAAAAGTAAGCGTATTCAAACGTTGGCATATACAACAAAAAAAACATAATACATAATAATTTATTAAAATTTGTCCACCACTGCAAACAAAATACACAAAAAAGTTTACCTTGCATTCGGAACCGACCTTTTGTTATACAGACACCTAGCATATCTAGAAGGTGGTCTCGATGGCGGCGGCAATATAATCAATGTAGAAACTCGAACTTCAAATATGACCTAACTCGTAAATACTTTTATTTTCAATACGTTTTGATTGTTCTTACAATTGGTTGTACGTTACACTTTTACTTAAACTTCCATTAAACTTGAGTACTCTACTATATGCAAGTACTGACTATCACTTATTAATTTAAATTTATCAAATGAACGAAAAGCTTTTATTTTTACAGCGAGTTTGTGTTTTGTTTGTTTAAACTGTACAACATACGTAAAACTACCTCTTCAACAAGAATTCGTTAAACTAACCCACACGAACAATATGCGATACAACAGGTTCATAGAACAGAGCTAAGCACTTCGAAGAACACGAACACCCCTTCTATGTCCAAATCTTGTCAATCTAGACATACAATACACAACGGAATATAACGCGGGGATGTGATGAACTAATATATTACCCCTTTTATTGGAAACGGAGATCACTTACTCCACGGTAATTCGATACACCCCAAGTATGTAATAACTTATTCCATCCCATAACTACTCCCCTCGCATATGTTGTGATTACAGCAAACAAACAAAGACACGTGAGTCCTGGTCTCTAACGGAACTAATTACTACCTTATTCAGAATTTGCCATCCTCCATACTAACCCTTTCCCAATTACATAAATTTAAATTAGCCTATCATTAAAAAGAATCGCTTGAATTGTAAGTGCGGTAAAAACGATGTTTAATAAGAAAATAATCGAGAGAAAGAAATTACCTCATGCTGCAATTGCAAAGTCAACTTTCCAGTAACAGACCAAAATGATATCGCTAAATTATTTTTCTTTTGTACTTATTGTACCCCAAATAAATTCCTATCATTTTACAATGACAAAACTTAGGAAAAGTGATACGGTATACTACATTCAGAAATATCTACGGAACCACACATCTAGGCTACCACACGTCGACGTTATCAGGAACAAAATACTTATTCCTTCATAACAAAAACTTATAATAATTTAATATTAGTCAAGTTGCTTTGGCATGTGTGAATCCTTGCGATATTGCAGGCTCACATCCCATCAATATAAGTAATTTGATTGTAATCTCATTATATTTAGAACTTACATCAGTTCTACATACATAAAGACAAAATTTACATCGATTGGGGCTTGAATCTTGATGGCGTAGTTGTTTAGCGCGGTACTCTAGCAAAGTGCAGGTCGTAGGTTAAAATCCTACTCGAGGTAAACTTATTTATGTATTTAATAAAATTAATAATAATTTTTAAAATACTTTTTAATTTCAAACCTTTACAATTTCAGCACCCTGGAATTTTACCGAAGAAATCTATCTTAAATACAATGCGACAATTTTTTAATTCTTAAATGACGTAATTTCTCTCTTTCAACTAATTGCATTTTAGAAACTTAATATAACGAGAATACCTATCTACACAAAACTTAATTGAATAGTAACGTCCCTGTCACCTGATAGTGAAACGTAATTTTGCAAATAAAAATGACATTTATAAATGTCTCCAAGCCAAAAAAAATGTGATCAAATAAAAGCCCGCAAAAATTTAAACTCTTAAATTCGAAATTAAAAAAACAACCTATCTTCCACACGATCCTTAAGATTTACCCATAGGGTGACAAGAGTAAAAGTTACAAAAAAATCCTAGTGCCATAATGTCCCTTTATTGTCCCGCAAAGAATTGGAAAAAATTAAAAATATTAATTTTCATACCTCTGACCTTGTTGAAATCACCTATAGAAAACAGAAACTTTAAGTAAGAAATTTAGAATTATTTTCAATTCCTTCTAAATGGCCCATTCTTCTATTCTAAGCTTAACTAACCCAATATATTTCTTTTGGATTTGCTTGAATAACAAAAAGTAGGTAAGATTTGAGGCTTTTGGAACACACCATAATTCCAAGGTCCCAGATTATCAAGGTTACCACATTATCAAGGTTCCACCCGCCCAAGGTCACGCAATATGTAGGTCACTTGTGTACGCTACTTCCCAAGGTCCCACTTTATCAAGATCACCACAGCTGTAAGGTGTGAAAAAAAACGTAGGTTACTAACACTGAACACATTCTCAAGACTATTTGCGCACCCTACCTACTCAGACAGCTATCCTACTTTTTCAAGGCTTGCTCATGTAATTTTTTACACTTCTCTGATACCACACTTAGAACAAAAGTAAAAAAAGATCATAATATGTTAATATATTTATTTGTTGTATGTACAAAATGTGCAAAAGGTCCTTTCTATTTCTGTATCATTACACCTGCGTGGACGTGGTGCAAGAAATTGAGCGTACGTGCAATGTAGTGCCCATCGGAGATGTTCCTGTAGCGGAGTGTCAGATGGCCGCCGTTGGTTGATTCGAACTCCACACATGAAGTATTCAATCGTATCGTCGGAAGATGCTCCTCTAGAGGACTAGCAGATGTTTATCAGCGGTACATGATGGTATACCATCACAGTATCATTGATATATTTGAGCATAAACACCGTGTGGTGTGTACCTGTCTGTCTCTCCGTCTATCTGTCTATCTATATGTCTGCTTGTCTGTTTGTCCGTATAGTAGTCGCCGCGCTCAGTCAGTTAGTGTCGGTCTGTCTGGTCTGGGGTCGCACTATTGGGGACGACGATTTTCTGAAAAAAATAAATCATAAGTAGGAGAGCTCTGTTAGTTATACTTACTATGCCTGTCTCGATCACTTGCAAAGACCACTTTTCGAAGAGCTGCATTACGATTCGGGCGAGTTCGTAAATTCCGGCAACCTCTTCGACAGTTTCCAGTATCACCTCCAGATGTGCAATGGCGTGATCATATCCACTTAGTATAGCTAAGCTTATAACACTAATAACACTACGCCAGCCTAGGTACAATGTTTCAAGCCTAGTGTGGGCCCGGTCGAGCTGCTCTTCTAGAGAGATCTCCGTAATCACGACATCATAATTCCGGACGAATGGGCACTATGGTTGTCAGCTATTATGATGCGATGTGCGTAGAATAGCCAGTACCACCCAGCGATAATAAGGAACGCAGAATTGCGTTGAGTCGCACAGTCTCCCGACGCCATCGAACACATAACGTTGTATAAGGGTGGACGCGTAGCGCGTCCAATAGTCATAGGGATGTGGGTAGCCCAAAACCAGTCATCGTCAAGTTCTTCGTAGTCATTGTGGTGCATGTCGTCGTCAGTGTTTTCCATATGTCCGTGATCCTGAAGCTGCGGAGCTGCCTCTGGACCTCTGCCATTATCATTGTTCTCATCCTGAATGCTGTTATGTAACTGTTCCTGTGCACTTAGTTGTACTACGCTGAGAGTTCTTGAGCGCTATGTTCCAGTTGTTACATGTTGTTAGTGAGAGTGTCCATAAAGTTATTCTTATCGCTACTCTCTTCAACGATGATATCGTTACAAACGTCAGTACGTGTTTCGCGAAGTAGTCGCTGTTGTCGTAATACGTCATTGTCGTAGTCGTCGGAATCGTAGCTGTAGACAGGGTCCATGTCTACGTCGGAGTCGTAGTCACCAGTGTTGAGGTAATCGTTCCTAGCACAGGAAGAACGTACTGCCTCGACAATGGATGATATGCTTCCAACTACCTCACCTTCAGAGATGCCGCAGGCTGTACCGCAAAACCGTACCGCACTTAGGAATGTGGCGCAACCAAGTACTTCCGATACGAACAGAACGGCACATAGTCATATTGCTGAGCGTCTTGCACAACTTGGACTATCAGGGTTAAACAGCTTAAGGAATAATGCGCAACACAGGCATGCTGATGATTTCGTTGCAGAACCAGGACCATCGGATTTGAGCAATTCACGGAAGCGTAAGTCAGACCAAAACAATGAACCAGTACAAAAGAAAAGTACAAAAAGTGTTGAAATTGTGCACTGCACTGATTGTTCGACTGGTGTTCCTCGATATGCTTATCAAGGACACCTTAGAAGCAATAGGCACAAATCAAATGTGTCTATTCGTTGATACTGGGGTTGAAGTGATTCGTAATGATTTTAAACAACGCATTATTTCGTATGGACTATCACCATGCAATACCCATACGGATGTGCAGACCTTTATGGGTGACGTTAAAGTGAATATTTTGAAACTAATACAAATTCAGTTGCAGAAACACTTCTCGTTGAAATGTAATGTTGAGTTGTTTGGGTTGTATTTTCTGAATAATAGAGAATGTGCTGAATTAGAGTCCTTTCAAACGAAATATGATATATTGAGTGTCGGAATGGTGTTGGAAGAGTATTTTCAAAGAGTGGTGGAAATCTTGGATGCTAAGCAATCATAATTTCATCATAAAGATTCTGGTAAGTGTGAGTTATGAGTAGTAGCGTATTATATTATTAATATATGTTGTTTTGTAGGGTGGTCGATGATGCATTTCGTATATTTAGAGGTAAACATGTAAAAATTTTCTCCCACTACGGGTTCATCGTATATGAATGTCCCGAACTGGAATGGTGTAGAATTTCCTGTTAAGCTGACTAACATTTAAACGTTTGAGTCCAATAATAATATCTCCATCAATGTTCATGGATTGGAGGATACGTATCGTGATGGTCAGCGTATTCCTGAGGAAGTGAGTCCTCTACACTATACCATAGCTAAACAACCTATTCATGTTAATTTATTAGTATTAGTCAGTAATGAAACGGATAATCAGAATTATGTATGGATAATAAATTTTTCTCGTTTACATACCAACCAAATAAGCCGACGTAATGGAGCAAAATATTTTTGTGATTCATGTATTCATTACTTTAGAACGCAGGAGCAATTAACTCGACACGTGTCTCATGACTGTAATTTCGTATACACTAAAATACATGGCGTAATGAAAAGAAAAGACAGAACCGGGGAGTTCTATGCAGAAAGTATACTTGCGGTTCGGAACTATCAAAAACAGATGTTTCTACCATTCGTAATATTTGCAGATTTTGAAGCGCTATTAGTACCGGTTAATACGGCTGAACCCGATCCCGAACAACCGTTCACGATAAAAACGTGTAAACATGAACCATAGTCATTCAGTTATTATATTAAGTGCGGTGCAAACGATGCATGGTCCAAATTAGGACTATATAGGGGGGTTAATGCGCGGAGGTATTTATTACACGACTCGAGAGTGATGTGAAACTGATATATAATGAACATTTGATAACTGTTGTTCCAATGTTACCATTAACTGATGGACAACTGGTGATACATGAACAAAGTCGTAATTGTTATATATGCAACAAGCTTTTTACGGACGATCTTACAACTTCCAAAGTACGAGATAACTGTCATGTCACTGGTATATATCGTGGTGCGGCACATTCAAATTGTAATTTAAACTATCAATTACCTACATTTGTCCCAGTTTTTTCCATAATCTCAGTGGTTATGATGCCCACCTGTTCATCAAACAGTTAGCGAGTGAAACAAGAAATTACCGTACTCCCTGTTAATAGTGAAAAATGTATAACGTTCGGTAAGCATATTTATGTATACGAATTCATTAACGGTCGCTGCCTTAGGGAAAAGAAGTGCATAAATTTGCGATTCGTCGATAGTTGTAGGTTCATGGCGACAATCTTAGATACTCTATCTCATAATTTATCAGATGATCAATGTAGAGAGGCAAGGAAATATTTTGGTGATCATAATGACTTTAACTTAGAAAGAAAGGTAATTTCCCCTACGCGTACGTAGACAGTTTTAATAAATTAGACGATGTCACTGTACCTTCCTATGACAAATTCTATAATAAAATGCATGATGAAAATATATGTGCTGAAGAATACTGTCGCGTCCTATTAGTGTGGGATCACTCCAAGTGTAATACACTCGAATACACTCGGGGATTATGCTGATATATATTTAAAATCAGACGTGTTGCTGTTGACTGACGTGTTCGAAAACTTTAGGCGGCTATGTATAGACATGTATGGATTAGAACCAGCGCAGTATGTTACAATACCTGGATTGACGTGGGATGCCATGTTGAAATGTAGTAAAGTAGAGTTAGAATTATTGACTGATATGGATATGTACTACTTTTTTAAGAAAGGTAATCATGGTGGAGCGAGTACTTGTGTTCAGCGAAGTATTGCTAACAACGAGTTTGTCCCAAATTATGCCCCTAATCGTCCTAAAGTCTTTTTACAGTATTTAGATGCCACGAATTTATAAGGATGGAGCATGCGGCAATATCTCCCTCATGATGTGTTTATGTGGTTAACTGAAGAGGACATTAGGCAATTCAATGTATTAATGATTAATGATGATGACGGTTTCGGGTTTGTACCGATATACACTATCCGCATTACCTGAATGATGAGCGCCAATGATTATCCTTTTTGATCCGAAACGATATGCGCACCACATTCCAAGGAGGAAAAATTAATTGCTAACTATGCCAACTATGTTATACGTTACCGATGTTTAAAACAATGTATACAGCATGGGTTAACTGTTACTCATATTCATAGAGTTTTACGGTTTCGTCAAAGTCCTTGGCTAGTACCATACATAGACCTTAATACAACTCTTCGAAATAAAGCCAAAACAAATTCGAAAAGGATTTGTTTAAATGCATGAACAATGGTGTATTTGGTAAAACAATGGAGAATGTCGACAAAAGAGGAGTAATAAAGTTATTAACACATTGGAAAAATAACGGACGTTGCTTGGGTCTAGCACGGTACGTCGCAAAACCGCAATTTAAGAATTTTATTCAATTTACTGATAAATTATTTGCAGTGGAATTGTCCAAACAGGTCGTTACTTATGACAAACCCGTATATGTTAGATTTAGTATTTTAGATATTTCCAAAATTATAATGTATTGATTTTTTTGTGATATTTTACGCAGTCATTGCGGTAATAATGTTACGTTGCTCTATATAGACACAGATTCTTTAACTGTCGATATAATAACTGATGATGTGTATGCGAATATGCGGAATAATGTTGATGAATATGACACATCCAACTATCAAAATGGTTTGCATGGTATTACAACGAATACATTTGTCGTCGGAAGAATGAAAGATGAGTATGCAGGGAAATCTATTCAATATTTTTATGGAGTAGGACCAAAATCTTATTGTCTAAAGCTTGCTGATGACCAAGTTGTTAATAAAGCGAAAGGTGTTAAGAAAATCGTTATTCAAAAGTGCTGACGGAGGTAGACTATATATCTGTTGCGGAGGCGTCTGATAAAAAAGTAATGTGTAAAATGTTCGTGTTCAGATCAACTTTGTATGATATATACACTGAGATGTTAAACAAAATCGGCTTTAGATCCCAGGATTACAAACGGTATCGATTGCGTGACACATGTACAACATGGCGTGGGGGCATTGGCGAATTCCGGAATTGGAGAACTTCAATCCTTTGAGCGGTCTACTAGAGGTTGCTAGTGCAAATGAATTTGTATAATCCAGATATTAGGGAACTATTACTTGTTAAGTTTTAGATGTGTATATATTATCTCCATAATGAGGCTATGAACATACATAACCATACATGTTAATATATATAATATCGATACAGCATTCCAGGTCGGCTACTTAATGTAGTAACTTTTTAGTGGAATATAGAATAATATTGTGTCATAATTCATTATCGAGAAAATATATACAGAATGCACTCATATTGTATGATATATAGAAGAAATAAACAATACATAAATTTACAATTTTTATTAAAAAAAGTGTACAAGCTTTATTGTATTACATAAGTATCGTACAGATGGTCTACATTAGACAGAGCCCAGTGACGTAATGATTTACAATGATAATAACAAACTGGTTGCAAAGCAGGAAGAGTAGGATGTTCTTCAAGTTCTATAACGGGTTGTGTAACAAATTTTCTGATGTAATCCGCTTTTTCTCTACCCTTGACGTAGATAGTATCTGTAGGTTGAATCAAGAGACTGAGAATTCTTCGAAATTGGTGTGGTGGTGTATGTCCCTCTTCTCACTTTATACAGTGTGGATTATGCATTAACCAAGTAGCTTGACTCTCCGCATCTAACGTATGCCATGGATACGGTGATTTAAACATGTAGTGGGAGACTTGTGTTCGATTAAAAATGGTTGACCATCTCTTCGATAATATGACATTTGGAATTTAGCAAACATTTCATACAATGTAGCAAAGCAATTATTATCGTAATTGACGTTTAAATTGTCGTACGGATAACGATCCGTGCTAAAGAATACCTTAATATTCTTTAGTGCACATTTATCGAATCTGCTCATATCTTGAGAAACATTATTTTCTCGCTCCGTTTGAAATCCGATAATAATGTATCTAGGTGTTTCTATACTAGTAGATGTTTGATTGCCCATGTATGTTTATCTGTTGTTAGAACTGCTGCATATATGTGTGTTTTCCAACTTCTAAATCCTGCTGGAGTATTTACATTTTTATCAATCTACTTCGTTAACGCCAATTTCTCCGCTAATGTTGGAATGATGTGCGGAACTTTCCAATATACTTTATCTATGTTAACCTTTAGTGCTTTATCTGCAACAGTTGAAATTACTGCGAATTAAAACCAATTCTTGTCTGATGTTCAAAATCACTTTATTCTAGTCTTCTGCAAAGCCAAGTAGCATTCGCAAAGGGACACAAACATTAAAATACCCTGACACATTTGTTAGTGTGTTATTTGAGGTAGGAGACCAACCCGAGTTTTCATGTCGCGCGAGGTCGTTGGGTGTCAATGATACCAATCCTTTCATTGTAGACATTAATCCAACCTTTGTCACGGAATCTACCACTATTCCGTTAATTTCACTGAATAAAAATGCAATGCCATTATTATCACACCGCGCGGTGTTAGAGATGGCACCTTCCTCCCTCAGCAATCTTTCCTCTACGTAGACGTAACTTTCTGATGGTAAAGTGCACATGTCTTCCTGAATGGGTATTCTGATTTCATCATTATTTCCAAATCTCGTAGTATATGCTTGATGGGTCTGGAGTTCGGAATTTACTATAGCATTATCAATAAGAACTTTTTCGTTTACGTTTAATATACTCATTGTATTACTGTAAAATCAAGACTTTGCAAGTATGCTCTATTCTGCGCTGTCAATGCTCTGAGGGTTGACCGCTTACTGACTCATTTTTTTTTGTTTTTTTTTGTCAGTATGCTCATGCTTATGGTTAGTATTTACTTATTTGGTAGCTTATATATATATATATATATATATATATATATATATATATTATTCGTAGACTGTTCAGGAGTTCTCCTCCTCTTCAGCCCTGGTCAATCCATGTTTGTTGGTGTTGCGATGTTTTGTGTTATTGTATAGTTTACGATCATGAGATGTGCTTATTTTTGGTGTAAAAAAAAGAAAAAAAGGTTTATTTATTTAATATTTAATAATGCGTTAATTGGCTTAAATGTGTGTGTTGTTTAGTGGGGTGTAGCATTCTTAGTGTGATTATTAGATAATAATTAGATTATATGGGGTGTTGTCCAGGGAGTCTTCTATCTCCTTGGGGAGGTCGTCAAGGAGTTGTGTAAGGATGGAAGGGGGATGTTTGAATTTTATTTTAGGTTTTATTTGTGGGAATTGGGGAAAACTGTAGTTGTAGGGTGTGGTAAGGATCTATTTGGTAGGGATACCGAAGATTATTTTATGTGCAAAGTTTTTCTGTAGTGTTTGTATTCTGTGTGTAATGGTACCTGAGTGGAAACCTGTGTATGCGTCTGAGTATTCGACGTTCACAGGAAGCAATAGAGGAAAGGCGATTGGGGGTTTATATTGGAGTATATTGGTGATCGGAAATCCATAACAGAGCGGATGCATGTTTTATAAGTGTGTAGAAGTGTTTTGTGGTGGCAACCTCTGATTCTACCCCGGAGGGCGCCCAGTAGATTTGCGCGGTTCCTAATCCCATTGAGTGGTTTTTTAACATCGGGGAGACAATTGAGTGTTCTAGTAAAGAGGATTCCTAGGTAGGTGATTTCATCTTGGAGTGGGAATATTTCTTGATTTAGGGTGAGGGAAACATTCATGGAGACTACCTTTAGGAACTTATCTTCAGTGTAATTAGGATGGCGGAAGAGGATAGTTTGGGTTTTGGCGGGATTGACGGAGACTCTCCACTGGTTAGCCCAGTTGGAGGAGTTCCGCAGCGTTTTCGATATGAGGCGGGAGGCGTTTCGCTGTTTCAATTAACCGCCCTGAAGGCAGTGTCATCCGAAAACTGCGCAACGACTACTGTGGGTTGCGTGACTTCGGGAATGTCGGATGCGAAGATAGTGTATAGGATCGGGGTTAAGGCAGAGCCTTGCGGGACGCCTGCTGTAGGTTGAAAAGGATCGAAGAAGGTTTTCCCTACTTTGACTCGAACTGACCGATTGGTCAGGTACGAGAGTAGGAGTTTGGTGAAGGGGTTGGGTATATTGAGGTTACGGATCTTGTGCAGGAGACCGGCATGCCAGACCCTGTCGAATGCTTGCTTAATGTCCAGAAATACAGCCAGATTGCATGGCTTGTGATTGAATGCCCTGGTGGTCTCTTTAAGCAGCTTCAACAAGGGATTGTGACACGTTCGGTTGGGACGGAAGCCGAATTGACTGTTGGGAAACAGGTCGTTGAATTCTAGGTGGTTCCTGAGTCGCCTGGATAGAATCTGCGCGGAGAATTTTCCGAGGCAACGAGTCAATAGGAGGAGGGTGGGATTAGGTCAGCGTGGGGTTTTGGTATCATTACAGTGGGGGCCGATTTCCAGTCCGTCGGAAAGTGAGAGAAGGTTTAAGCATTTGTTATAAATATCGGAGGGTATACGGAGGGCTGGGTCAGGTAGGTGCCGGAGAATTTTCCTATTTAGGCGGTTATGACCTGGGGCTAAATTTTTTCCTTTTTTGAAATATGTTTGGACCTGGTCGGGCGTGATAGTGGCATAAAAAGGACTCTCGTTATCGAGTTGGGTTTCAGGACGGTTAAGGTTGCGAAATTCTTCAAGGCCACCCTCGAGGAGTGCCTTGAACCGGTTATCGAACTGGGGATCACCTGGGGATTCTCGCCTGGATCGCAAGAATTGACGATATATTCGTCTGTTCTCTTTGATCCAGTTCACAATGTGTTGTGGGAGCGGTTTGCGGGAGATGTCGATGTTTTTTAATGGAACTGAGATTTCGACCACTTCCGTAATTACAGAGATCTTGGGTCGTTTGAAGATTGGTTGTAGGAAGGTTGTTGGAGATGTGTTCGGAGAACACATTCCAGTCTGCTCTAGAAAAATCTTTAATTACTGTGTATTGAGGAGGTGTAGGGGGAGCTGGACAAAATGAAGTTTTGACCAGTAGTGGTATGTGATCAGATGTGATCGCGGTGCCTAGAAAGCAGACGCGATCAAAATAGTGGACTATGGGTTCGGAAACTATGATATGCTACTATAGAGGCACCTAAATGTTCGAAATAGGTTGGTTGAGTGTTGGAGATTCGCAGGAGCGGCAACTGCAACAGAGCGGATGATAGCCTGTTACCGTTGCCATTCGTTGCGGTGTCTCCGAATTGGGCGTGGCGGGTTGTAATATGAAATAAATACTATAGGAGTGGGAAAGTGCACCATTTGCAGCAACGTATTCGAGATGTTATAGGTGCGTCGGGAGTTGAAAAGGATTGGAGGGGAAGCAGTTTTTAATTAAAAGGGCGGTTCCATGTTGGCTATTGTTTGAATAAGTGTGAAAGGTGTTGAAATTAAGTGTGCATCTGGGTGTAAGCTTTGTTTCGGTGATGGAGAGGACGTGAATATTGTGTGAGTATAAAAAGTGTTTGATTAAGGGACGTTTCCGACGCACACCCCTGGCATTAACGGTCCCTGCTATGATATCCATTGGGAAGGAGTTAAGGATTGGGTTGGCGTATTACGGCTACCTTCATCCGCGTACCTGATACGCAGACATTGATACGCCGTTGGAAAAAGTTTTGGGAGAGGGAGTTTAGGGAGCGAAAAACCATGTCCTGTCAGGGAACATGCGGAAAAGGGAGTGTGTAAGGACTTGCAGGAAGTCCTTAATCGAAAGGGGGTCGTATCGGGAGTGGGTTTGAGGTGGGCGGTGTCTTCCGAGTCGGACTCTTCGGAAGACAGGACGGGATGCCATCTTCGATGGGGAACTGGGAGGTTCCCGCCGCTTCCGTCACTTAAAGGAATAGGTAGGGTGAGCATCCCTGCAGTTGTTACACCTTGGGTTTACTGAGGATTTGCAGGCGGAGGATCTGTGACTTTCGCCACAGTTTGGACAGCGGATTGCGCGGGAAGGACACTCTTCCACGGTATGCCCCACCTGCGTGCAGGTAAAATAATACTTTGGAAGAGGTTGTGGGATAAGGGAAGGTTCGCAACGGTAGTGTCACCCGAACATGACGACAGCGCGTGCGGGGGGGGGTATTATAGGGTGGTTTGGGAAGGAGTTATGATACGGACTAGGGAAGTTGGGGTGTTCGTGACCTTCGAGGTGATGGGAACGGTCTTCTTCACGTGTTGAAGGTCGGTCGCATCCAGGATCTCTTGGGCTAGGATGTCCTTATGTACGTGACGAATCAGGTAGGAGAAGGAGGGAGCTCTAGGAGTGGAGTTGGGTAAATGGGGCCTGGAGAGTTGGGTCAGGGTGACGGAAGGGTCACCGAAATGGTGTCGCAGCCTAAGCTACGCACCATCTGGCAATTAAGAGGCGGTCTCTAAGAGACGGGTATAGTGATGGTTGAATGTTAAGTTCAACCAGGGAAGGTTAAAGGATTTTAAGGAATTAAAAAGGGATTTCTGGGTTGTAATGAATTTTGGGATATTGCGGATGCAATACCTCGAGGAGCGGGTGGGTTCAGGATTGGGGGAAGCGGGTGTAGGAATCACGGTATGTACAGGTGGCTGGGCGGGTGTGGGCAAGAGAGCGGGGTTTTGTGTGTGAGGGTTTGTGTGTGCGGATTTTTGTGTGTGTGCGGGATTGTGTGGTTTTGTGGAGGCGGTGGAAAGTGTGGAAATGTAGGGGTGTGTGGATGAGGTAGATATAGATGAGGCGTTAGAATGGGATCGTGTACGTGAGGATGGTGGCGGCGAGGCGAGCGTGTGTGCTGTGAGTGTAGGTGAAGGTGGACGGGCGACGTCGGGGGTTGTGGATACCACCGTTACGGTATGTTGTTCTTAGCTTCTGCTGTATTCCGGCGGCTCCTGTTTGCTGCTAGGCTGTGAGTCCTCTACTGCTGCCGCTTCTTCGTGTTATCTGTATGCAAGCAGTGACAGATCTAACTCCGAAGCGGCGAAGATCACGATGCCGGAACGATGAGCGTAAAAACGCTAAGTTCTTTTTTGGAAATTAGGAGATTGTAATAAAAATCACAAAACTCTTATCCGAGAAGGGACTTGCGTTCGATATCGAGGTTCGGACTGCCCTGCTATGCTCTTGCATTTCCAGACTTCGATCTTTTATAGTTCACCTTGTTGTGGTTACACGCACATGTGTTATACCGCGTCACCATCTTTTCTTCAAATGTAATCCTATCGTTATGACTTCACCATTAAAATCGACGAGGTCTCTGTCTTCGTCTACTATTTTAAGTGTTATGGTTGAAATGGTGGATCTATTTATAGGTAAATTATAACATGGCAACGGAGTTTTATAATGTTAAATTTAAAAAAGCACTGAAAAAATCTAATATTAATCATTACAGCAGTTATTCAAACTTGAATAATAGCTTAGTTGAACCTGTAAATCGCACTCTTAAAGCAATAATGTGGAAAACATTCAGTATGCAAGGTTCCTATAAATGGCTATCATTATTACCTCATATTGTTGCGGATTATAATTCAAGAAAGCATAGAAGCACCGGATATAAACCTATAGATGTAACGGAAAAGAATGCTACCTCTATTTTGAAACATTTAAGATGTCATAAAGTTCCTGACCGTAAGACGCCTAAATTGAAAGTGGAGGATTATGTACGTATTAGCAAATACAGAAGCATATTTTCTAAGGGATACACGCCTAATTGGAGTTATGAAGTCTTTCGAATAACAGCAGTGAAACGTTCCAGTCCAACAAGGACGTTTCTATGAGCCAGAACTTCAAAGTATTAAACATCCTGTAATTCACCTCGTTGAACGTGTAATACGACTTCAAGGAAATATGTCTCTCGTTAAATGGTTAGGGTTTGACAATTCTCACAATTCATGGATTTCTATCAAAGACATTATGTAATACGCTCTGTACGATTCCTTTTATATATTGCAATATTATTATGTAGTAAATAACTCTTTTTTATTTAAAATTTTTTATTTATTATTAATGCATACGATACTATACACTACTAAAGCGTTTCATAAATACATAATCACGATGTTGCTTTTCCAGCGCAGCTGAAATTATTTTACTACACTCTTCTATTCTTTTCGTAAAGCGTGCAGAGTCTTTAGCTAACTGTTCCCATTCTCCTTTCCGCTCCCATTCTGCTACATGGTGAACTATGTTTTTAAGCGCATTAATGCAGACCCCCTTCATCTGTTGAAATATAATTCGGTAAATGACATTCTATTTCATGTACAAATTGTTCCAAAGATATTTTTCTAAGGTCTTCTATTAATCGCTTAATACAACAAATTCACTCTACACCATCGTCATGTGATTGAAAATATTTCTCACACAGACGTATTCCACTACCATACTTATAAAATAGATTATCTAAATAGTCATCACTAAACATACCTCGTCCTTAAACATTTTTATGTTCAGTATCAAATTGTAATGACTGAAATTGACATATTAGTCTTTGAACTGCACTACCACGCTCTACAGCCTTCGGCCACGACTCTGTACTATAACACATCCACATATTGACTAAACATTTATTATTATCCCTATTATCGATATGTTCGTTACCCCCACTTATTAATTAACGGATTTCGCAATTCTACGCCAATATCAATTTTCTCCTTGGCAAATTCTACAATTTCCATAACACATGCTACATTGAGATCAAATATATCTTATAATGGAACTATTAATATGTGTATGTCAACATCAGACATTTCCGCTGCCGCATGTATTATTTTATTATAAAATGCAGGAAATTCCATACCAGGTACTAAATCCTATCGGTAACTGGCTATCTTACGAAGTCTCCATAACTGTTCTATAGACTCACATCCTAAATAGATTTCTGAGTCTTCACAATCAGAGATACGTATAATTTTCTTCTTGTTAATAGTTTCATACGATATAGTTTTCGAACCCATCTTTTAGGTAACCATGTCCCTTCAGGTGTGTACAAATAATAAATACCTTGATTGTCCATAAATATGTCCCATTTCTGCTTATCAAACACCACTCCATTGCTCTTAGATCCACCAAGTTTCACGACTGGTTCAGTTCGATTTACCTTTATTTAAAAAATACTGCACATTGTTAATTAAAATATCACGACATCCAATTGAATTCATAACACTCACAATCTTCGCCTTTTCGACCGCTTGACGTAATATGTTCTCCATTACAAACGATACTGGTTGCATATGCACTCACTCTGCATTTATATGCTACTGTTCCCACTATTTCTACCGTCAAGGTTACCTACTTCACCTTGACCGCCACACTGCGCCTTATTTCAGCAATTGTACCGTTTCAAGGTCTTCATTCATGACGTTTCTGCAAGGTTTGCGGGATCTCGCCAAATCACTTCAAGGGTGTCTCCTTCATCTTTGCAGCCCCCACATTTTCAAGGTTCTCACATCCTTAAGGTTGTCACAACCTCAAGGTTCCCGCACTTACAATGTCCTTCCCTTCTCACGTTTACCACTTGCACAAGGTTACACAATACCGTCATCAATCATGCTATCCCACAAGGTTACCTATACATATGTTTTACAAGGTCATTTACTTATTTAAAGAGGGGTAACTACACATACAGTATCGTGTTATTTCCAACAGTGTCAGTATGTCTGCTAGCCCAGTACAGAACAATTGGTATGGTGGGGAGTGCTACCAACCATTATCACTTTTTAATCTAAGTGTGTGGCGAGCATGTGACATAATTCCAAACTGGGTGCCATTTGAAAAAAAAGGACTTATGTCTTCTTCGACATTAGAAGCGTTAAAGAATACATATGAAGATGTGCAGTGGAATACTGATGGGTTTGCCAACCTAGACAGACGAATTCGCTACTTCCACCATCATGGCTTCATGGGTAGTTTGGGATATTATTTACACACATTTGTCCTTCATACTCGTTATCATCTTGCTGGCCATATGCATTTAGGATATGACTGTTACAAAGCCACCATACACATATGGATAGATGGGTCGCAATTTACCACATGTCACACCAAGAATACCGGTGCTCATCGTGTAGAGCGCCCCTAACAATGCTGCACGAAGTATAGGAAGATGATTCATGCATACTCTGTGGTGAAGTGTATTATTTGGACAATTAGTTTTTATTTATAACGTATATATTGTATATAATAAATTATTTCCTGTTAGTATCTTACGGTGAGAAGATGTGCGACGTGATACCAACATTTTATTATCCTCAGTATTACAATTGTTTGGATAAACGTTTACTTACGTACCGAACATGGTCTGGAGTTCACTCACCTCCATCACTTGCAGCTGCAAAGTTCATTTCCATATCTTCAGACGATACGGTTGAATGTTTCATGTGTGGAGTTCGAATGGCAGCCATCTGACACTCCGCTACAAGAGTATCTCCGATGGGCACTACACTTCATGTACGCTCAATTACTTGGACCACGTCCACGCAGGTATAATGATACAGAAGTGGAAAGGACGTTTTGTGCTTGTACTAAATCAAAATATTTTATTCCTAGAGAAAATCATGTATCTGAATAATAAACTGATTACATTTGTACATACAACAAATAAATATATTAACATATCATTATCTTTTTTTACTTTTGTTCTCAGTGTGGTATCAAAGAAGTGTAAAATATCACATGAGCAAGTCTTGAAAAAGTGAGATAGCTATCTGAGTAGGTAGGGTGCGCAAATAGCCTTGAGAATGTGTTCAGTGTTAGTGACCTAGGTTTTTTCACACCTTCCAGCTGTGGTGACCTTGGTAAAGTGGGACCTTGGGAAGTATCGTACACAAGTGACTTACATATTGCGTTACTTTGGGCGGGTGGGACCCTGACAATGTGGGACCTTGGAATTGTGGTGTAATCCAAAAGTCTCCAATCTTACCTAGTACAAAAATTTTATAAAAAAAATAATGCAGTGTATTTTATTCAAGATACTTTCATCCAAACCTTTTTAAAATAGTTACAACCATAACATAATTAGTCAGGATGAAGAATACGAAAGCTACAAAATATCACTAAGACACACTGCAAACACAATAAACCACAGAACGCAAGCAGTAAGTGGACTAATTAAACTTAATTCAACTCTGTATGTATGCCCCCCATTCCGTTCTATAAATAACATCGTTCTTCTGTAGAATCAACACTTTCTCCATTTTGTTGAAAGTACAGGTCTCTTCTTTGTAGTAATGGCATATTGTCCAAAAGATTTGAGAGTTCTGTATGTAGAAATTGCAAATACCTTTCCGAATTTAAATTTTGATGAAAAAAGAATGTCCTTATTATCGAGAAGTTGTAGATACCGCACCATAAATTCGCTTTAAAGCAACTATATTAATCTTTACTTACTATTACAAATTCCGGATTTTCAGTGGCTCACCAACGACAGTTATGCGAGCTAACAGTTCCATTGGAGAAAGCGTAGCTTCCTCAGAGAATATTACCTTTTTTGGAAAAGTTCCTCGACCGTTCCTTGAAACCATGTACAAAAATCCAAACAGGCATCGTAATTACGATAGTTTTAGACGTGAGCAAGCTTTTGTTCATAAGGATGGAACTTATTTCTTTTTAAAATTCTTTTAACTGATCAGTTTTCAATAGTTGTAGTATTGAAAATATCACTCACCCATATCTATGGTGTTTCTAAAACTGTTAAAAGTACATCTAAAATACCTTCGTCCCCAGCTTTGTACCGGTTTTTCACAGAGCCTGCTTGTTTAAATTTTGTTATTATGCGTGACTGTGGAATAATGGACTGTTTTGTCTGGATGTCTTGCATTGAATATTTCTGCTGGTTGTCTCATACTTACCTCCGTAAATCAGCACTATTTTGATCTTTTTTGCCACTGATAGGGTTGGAGACATTTTTGACACTTAACGATAATTGCAACCAACAATAGAAACAAACAACAACAGTAAACGTAAACAGTAACCGCAAACAAAAAAAAAAAAACGGCAAAAATTTAAAAACAATATATTTTTTTTTAATTTTCAGAAAAGACCAAAAAATGTATACTTTTCAAACGTCCTTGAATCGTTTTAAAAATAGACACAAAAACGTAAAATCGGATTCTGAACAACTTTTCTCTTTAAGACTTTTCGATATTTTGTCAGCTAGCCCCACTTTTTACATAGGCGAATTTTTTTTAATTTGCCGCCATGACAGTGGTTAATGACATATGTCAAAGTAATTTTTTTTGTATATATATATATTATCAATATATATATATATATATATATATATATATATATATATATATATATATATATATATATATATATATATATATATAACACAATACAATAAATAAGTGACACTGTAAAAACCACACTTTGACACAGGAATTCAGAGTGATCTCGTCACAACTCACCCGTGCTGTTGGCTCTGGTCTCTTATGGTGAGTGAGAAAAATAATGTTAACAGTACAGGCAAAAGTAGTCACTCAAACGTGAAAAAGACTGAATTCAAGATATAGACAAGACATAGTGGGACTGCCGAGATTGAGCTCATCGCGGTTGAGCTATTCAGAGCGCCTCTTACCAGGTGTTAAGACAAAAGCACTTCTGAATTACGTAAGAAAGTAATTGCCTTAAGTTTGTATTTTGGTGTTTGAACGTGAAGGGGTATAATAGTTTTTTTTTGTTATTATTAACTTATTGAAGCTCATTTGATTTTTAAACACAATTGGAATGTTGCGTGTAGGTGATAAGTTAGTTACAAAAGTTTTCGCAGATTTTTTATAGGGCATTATTTTAGAAATAAAAAGATGTAAAAATTTTATTGAGTATCCAATAGACTTAAGTTTATTTGGTTTTGTTTTCAACTCAATAACATAGCAAATCTGTTTAAGCTTTGTCAGTTGATTGATTAAAGTTAGTATTATATCGAAATTGATAACAGTGCTTGAACATTTAATTTGAATTTAATATTTTTTTTAGTAACGTTTAGACTTAATAGTCAATATTGCAGAATTAGTTAAGTATTACTTAATGGTGGTATATTAACAATACACAGAAGGAAAAATTATTATTAATGTCATTTAAAAAAATATTTGTCTAGAGCTAATTGACGCCTTTATGTTTTGTTTTTATGTGAATCAATTTACGAATATAAACAGACATGCAAATTACTGAATGATTACTGTATATTCACAGTTCTGTGCATACGGTTTACAGTTGTGTTTCAGAATGACGCTAAAAACGATGCAAGTGGAAAGAGCGTGTTTAGGATACTATGTTTCAAGTTTGACAAATTGGAGTCACTTCACGATAGCTGGTTCATATAACAAGTTAAATTATTTACGATTAATGTTTCACATTCAATAGGTAATGCATTAATTTTTGAAAAGCATAATTATTACCATTGTATTAAAACTGCATTCCCAGAACAAATAATGTATAAGTGTTTTCAAGGCTTAGTGAGTGACGAGTTATTAATTATTTTGAATACAACTACATTTTTGGTTAAATGAACAATTTCTTACAAATGTTACATATTTTATCTTCATATATGGTATAACTTGTATACATATATGTATATTTGTATTCCGTATTGGTTTTTTTCGGTTTTCCTCCTACGTTAATTCTGCTCCTCTCTGGTATCGACGTCGTTGCGTCAGAATCAGATCTACCATTATCAAGTCTTTGGTAACTTTGCTCTGCTCCGTGTAATACGGATATAAAGCGTAAGGATATTGCGCTTTGCTTATTATATAGCAGAAAAAGGATGTTGCTTGTATACAATAAGTAATAAGTGAAAGGTGTGTGGTTTTTCTAGCGATGTTACCTTTTTTATAGTAGCAACGCTGATTTTTAACAATAAGTGAAAGGTACATCGCTCAAAATCAAAACAGATAAGATTTTTACCTTCCACCATATATATATATATATATATATATATATATATATAATATAATATATATATATATATATATATATATATATATATATATATATATATATATATATATATATTACTTATTTTACAACGTTTAGCAAAATTTCACCAAGATTGTGTGTGTGTGTGTGTGTGTGTGTGTGTGTGTGTGTGTGTGTGTGTGTGTGTGTGTGTGTGTGTGTGTGCGTTTGCGTACGCGTGCGCGTGCGCGTGTGCGTGTGCGTGTGCGTGTGCGTGTGCGTGTGCGTGCGTGTGCGTGCGCGTGTGCGTGCGTGTGCGTGTGTGTGCGTGTGAGTCCACTCTTGTTAACAATTTTAAGATTCCCTCAAAAACATTCTTGGAAGACTCCGGGTTAAATCTATAGTCAACTCTTCAAAAAAAATTTTTTCGCTCATAATAGTAGAAAACGTTTCTCAAATGCCATACTTCTACAAAAATAGCATTATCGGGATTAATTAGCTCTTGGTCCTATAAGATAATATACCATCATAAGAAAGTTATGTGCTAGATAAATCAGATTTTTTTTTTGTATTTTAATTTAAACGTATACAATTGTTAACAAAAAAAGGATGTTTAAATATACTGACTTCCATAAAAATTGCAACACCTAGAATTTGTTGAACGATTTTATAGAAATTTTCGTCAACGATGTCTTTCATTAGAACAAACAAACAGTTAAAATTTGAATAAAATCTAGTTAGTAATTGTTTTTCCTTTACACTTAGTAACAATAAATTTGAAGAAATAAACCAATCAGTGTGTAATTAACTGTCAATTTTACAATTGTTTGTTCACAATTTCGTTCTGAGCTTGGGAACAATGCCAAGAGTACGTCAACATCAACATTTTTCCCAATTGACTGATTTTGAACGTGGCCGTATTATTGGCATGAGAGAGGCCGGACTTTCGCTAAGAGAAATTGCTCGTCGTGTAAACTGAAATGTTATAACGGTATTGAGATGTTGGTCCAAATGGTTCGAGGAAGGGGTGCAACAACGTCGCCCTAGATCTGGACGTACCCGCAGGACTGCAGATCGAGAAGAACGTCGCTTAAGACTTGGCCACAAGAGACGAATTTTCAACAACTCGATCGATTGCAAATGATTGGATGAGAGGTATAGGACCCAGAACGTCAATGTCATCTGTTTATCGCCGGATAAGGTCTTATGGGCTGCGTTCATATCGTCCATTTTTATGTCTTCTTCTTACACCACTTCACCGTCTACGCAGGCTAGAATGGAGCAACGGAAGAGCGAATTGGGCGCAAGAATGGCATCGAATTGTGTTTAATGACGAGTCCCGATTTTGCTTGTGGGTCCACGATGATCGTACGAGGGTGGCGAACGTAAAAATCCAACATTTTTTGTGGAACGCAACATAGCCTCTCACAAGGAGTGATGATGTGGGGTGCAATATGTTATGATAGCAGATCACCCTTGGTCTGCATTGATGGCAACTTAAACGCCGCTGGTTATATTGCCAATGTGCCAGAACCCGTTGCGCTTCAATATCTTCAGGGGCTGGAAAATCCCATTTTCCAACAGGATAATGCGCGCCCTCATACGACAAGGGATACAACACGTTTTTTGGAAGAAGCTAACATTGCCGTGCTCCCATGGCCTGCTCGGTCGCCTGATTTGTCGTCCATTGAACATGTATGGGATGAGGTCGGTAGGCGACTGGGTAATTTACCACATCCTCCAGATAACGTACACGATCTCCGACTACGGATTCAAGAAGCTTGGGTCTAAATGAGTGCAAATTTTAATCGTTCGTTTGTTCTGATGAAACACATTGACGAAAATTTCAATAAAATCGTTCATTAAATTCTAGGTGTTGCAATTTTTATGGAAGTCAGTATATTATATAATTAGTATTATTAGATATCTGACCAAAAATATCAAAACATTTTCCTTTTTTTAATTGTTAAATAACACGAATTAATGATGTAACACGATGACAACATTATCACTTAGCTCAGTGTTTCACGTACCATGGAATTCCAGCTGAAAGATTTACTACTTAAATTATAATGTAGTGCATATGAAAATACGAGTTTGATATAGCGTCATTTTGACGCACGAACTCGGGAAAGTGAGTGCGCCAACGCTCCTTAAAGAACGTGTATTTTATACAATTTTTTTCTAATCTGGGCATTTATATTTTTTTCTTAACAAAACTAAAATTAAGTAGTTTCCATTTATTTAAAATACTAAATTTAGTTACATTGCTTCCAACAGGGAATCGAAAATTTCCTTAAAAACAATACGGAAATATATTCCCTTTCCGCATTGTTTTAATATAGAAACAGTACGGAAATATGCTCAGTTACACACCCAATTAGTAAAAAAGAAATGATTATTGATTAATTAATGTTTATTTATAACATAACAATTTTAACCAGTTAAAGAAGTAATAAATTTTTAAATGCCATATTACTAGCAGCTGATTTTTCATCAAAAAATATAAAAATATTTCGAAGCAGGTATTTGGTGAACATTTTGTTTCTGTTTAATGTCAATAACGTGAATAAAATTTCATTAATTGTACAATACGGAAGCAACATTTTTATCACTAAACAGGATATGTTTTACAAATGATGGAATTCCGATTTAAATATTTACTAATTAAATTATATGAAAACTGTTTTTTTTTTAGAATTTACATTTGTTCTACATACATAAAGATAAAATGTTCATCAATTGGGGCTTGAATCTCGATAGCGCAGTTGGTTAGCGCGGTACTCTAGCAAAGTACAGGTCGGAGATTCAAATTATACTCGAGGTAAACTTCTTATTTATGTATTTATTACAATTAATAATAATTTTTAAATATATTAAATTTTATTTTGTAGTTATAAATTAGTTGCATAGAGGTCTGCATAATGATAAAAATGTTTCTGCAATCTCTACTCTTACTAGTAAATGTAGAATGGCGTATAATGTGACCTCCCATCTCGTTTTAAGTTTAATTTTGTTTTTCCAAGTATTGGTTAATCTAAGGTAGGCACTTTTCAATAAGTTATCTCAAACATGTCGTCTATATCAAACATAAAACGGCAGCGAAATTGTTAGTGAGTTTTCGAAAAAAATTATAATCATTACAAAATAACAGGACGAAAATTTATTAAAAGCCTTCTGTAGATTAACTCCCTTCATGTTGAGACACTATTATTACTTTACCAATTAGAAGAACAAATCACGTGTTACAATCCGGGGCATATAAAACACATTTGTTTGAATCACTCACAGAGTGGCCAAGAGAACAAGAATCTTACACTACTCTAACTTATTTAATTCAATGGCTGTTTTTTATGTAGGTTTAATCTAGGAACAAAATCTTCCAAAATCTAGAAATTACTATAATTAGGTAAACATTTAAAGTGATGAAATTTCTGGTTTTAGATTCATTGTTATCTTAAAGTTTACTCTATTTACAAACTTCAAATGAATTTTTGAATGAATTTTAAGGGCTGATAACTCACCCTTTTGTTTAACTTGATTATTTTCTACTTGAACCTATTTGAACCTCTAACCTATTCCTACATGATAATTCTTATCCAAACTATTCTTACAATCTATGATTATTTGTAAATTTACCCAAACTTTAACAAAAAACATGATTATTTTATTAATTAGAACTACCCTTTTCTAATGCCCATTGTACTTATGGCCTGCAGCATTGATATGGTCAGGATGTATAATTCGATCTACAAACCCCGTCTTTGAAAATAAACAACGGAATCTATGAAAAACAAATTAGACTCAAACTGGCCGTATAATAGTTTGAATTCGACAACAACTTGAATTACTGTATCTACACGACATATGTAAGCATACTTTTTGTTTAATTCTATAATGTATTCATAAAATTTGTATAAAAAAGCAACTAGTACAACCTGAACGTACGATTTCAAATGTAATACTCGGAACGTAAATTTATAAAACAATAACGAACTAAAATAACTGCCATCCTAAATAAAGTAAGAATTTTTCATCCAGATATTAATTTCTGTCATAACTTAACAAAAGTAGCTAACGTAATGCTTCATTTAGTTCGTAGCAAGTGATGGCATTTATGTATAGTGGGCATATAATTGAAATTTTTTAATAACGCTTGTATTACATATTACACTTTATAATTATAATAATTAAAAATTCTTCCATCAGACAGACAATTCTTTTGAAGGATAATTTAATAATTTTCTGAGCATTAAAACTGCTTCTGTCCGGTAACACTGGCTTTCCAATTCTCAATATCGTTCAAAAGTCTCTTGATGCTGGAAAACGTCAAGATTATTGTATTGTAACTATTGATTTTTGATACACGAACATTCGATGACTGCTGTTAGCACTGAACTGTACTTATACTGAAACACGCATTGGCGGTATTTGCCATAGAAAAGTCGCGAGGCGAGAGTCACTCCTGTCCTTTTCGTGGCGCTTTGCGCATGCCCAGCACGCAAGAGCGACAGCGTTAAAGCACGTCACTCCAAAACAAACTACCCAAAATGTAACTTCAAATCGGCATCGGCAATTATTAATGATTTATTTTTACTATATTGCTTATTGTTTGTTGCATTTATACACCGACTTGCATATTTGTCATCACGTTTGCTTTTACGATTATATTTTTTATACATCTTTACAAATTGATTACATTTTTTATACATATGGATAATGTAGAATGCGAACACGTGTAACCACGTTTAATTTATAAAATGTACTTTACATCTTTTATGGTTAATAAGAACCCGAAGTTTAACGCTTACCTTGACATTATTTCTATAGTTCATTATTTTTGTAAAAAGACTAAGTATAGCAGTAGGTAAAATGAGTTTCAATGGATATTTGTATATGCCCATGTCAGGTGAGGGGATCATGCTGGCCATTCTGTCGAGCCCCGCCTGCCTATCCATCTATTTGGAAATATTCGGTTGGACTACTGTCGGACAGTGATATGGTAATGAGGGCGATGCTCCATCCTGCTGAAACCATATCATATTCGCTGGATCTTGTGGGTTTGCTGGATTAGAATATAAGTTTTTCAAAGTTGGCACGACATTATTGTGAAGTAGTGCTAAATAATTATCGCCATCCAAGTTACCATCAATGAAAAAGGGATATGATTTTCAACAATTCCTGCCCAAACATTAACCTTCTCAGGGTATTGCGAAAGTTTTTCTCTCATCCAGTGAGGATTTTCCCCAGACTAACATCGAACATTAGGGCTGCTTTTTGATTAGAAGTACGTGGGTTTTCCTCAAACTCAAGCATAATATCCAATTTGATACCATCACTTATTGCACTGGCAGCTGCTTTTTTTATCTACCTTACATGTCCAAGCTTGCGAAACTGCTTTTCTATTTTACCAACTGTCCCTTGGGATATAAGCGGTAAATAATAACCAATCATCTGTAGAATTGCTAGTTTGTGCATTTCCGTTAAATAAACCATTCAAACGTTTCAAAAGTAAACGAACCTATTCATACCTTTTTTTATTTCATATCAGTAAAAAGGAACGCTGAAATGGGTTTTGCTTACTTTCTCATTATCAAGACCCAAATGGGAAATAGTATTGAGTGTGTTGTAGCGAATTTCTGTAATCAAATAATTGTCTTTTGTTAATGTTAATTTTTGCAATAACTCTGAAAACACTTAACATTATAACTTTACACACCCTGTATAGAAAGTGTTTGTTGAAAAAAATGCGAAATCAAAAATACCAATCGATGTGCCCGAGCGTTTTTTCGAACACGCCCCCATTTATTTATTACCACATTTATTCCATTTGGCTGATACATACTGTATATTATCTATATGTTCGGTCCAACATAATTTTTCGTCTATTTCTACTCCCAAGTAAGTAGTCGTATGCAATTGCGCTGTTATGAACAGTTACAGTACAGTGTTTTGCATTGGATTTTTCTTAATCATAATAACGTTTTATCTGAATTAATGTGCAATTTGTTAATTTTACATCAAGATAAGCATTCATTATTAGCATAGTTTACTTTTTCTACAGCATTACCGTTATTTTCGGCACTAACAACCTCAGCAGTGTCGTTTGCGTACATATATGTGACTCCACTTCTAATGTAATTAGATAAGTCATTGACGAATATAAGAAAAATTATGGGACCCCAGTTGCTACCTTGAGGAGTTCCAGCATTCGGTACAAATTCATTTGGGTAGGTGTTTTCCAGTCTAACTATAGATTTGCGATTTGAGTGAAAAATAGCAAACAATTGTGTACAGGACTTCAAACACCGATACATGCCAATTTATTGGATAAAATTCGCAGATCGATACCGTCAATTCCTTTCTGATATCGAAATATATCACGAAAAATTCCTTGTTTAGATCTAATTCACTATTTATGTGTTGTATTAATTTTATAGCCGTGTTTCAGTTGATGATCCTGAGTGAAAGCCATATTGTCTGTTTCATGGTATGTCATATACACAGTAATTAATTAGGTTCGCTAGTTTTGGAGCAATAATTTCTGAACAGGACTTTAATAACATATTTGGAATTTCATCAATACCTGGAGATTTCCCATTTTTTATTGGGTGAATTGTGCTGTATATTTCATTTGGGGTACATGGATTAAGAAGAACGACTGAATAATATTTAATGGTAATACCGCATCTTTAGAGGTGGTTAACTATGGCGATGGTGTGGTAGAGTGAGTAAAGTAATTTCCAAATCATTGGCACTAATTGATATAACTGAAGAACCTGTTCTTAATATTATTAGTAACAATGCAATCTATCGCTGACTTACTTGGGAGATGTGAGGAAATTGTTGAATTCTAGCCACTTCCTGAATTACAGACTTTAAATTCACTTTACTAAATTGACCTAAGAATTGTTTTATAGTACAGCTCATTTCAACACAGATTTCACGAGGAAGGTCAAAATCTTAAACGTAAATCCGATGTAAAAATCGATAAAATGATGGAAGGTTCGAACAATAAAAGAGTGTCTTCCCAATTGTAATCAGTTTCTCTTGAGACCTGCTAAGAAAAAACTTACTTAAGACGATATACTAATAGCTTTTCTACATGCATAATCATATGAATATACCAAGTCCGAATTGGATTTGTTTACTATTGACGCAGTGAAGTATGGACAGTGTTGAATGGATGTTTTGTAAATCCTGATGAGCGCTGAGTGATGACTCTAACAGAACTTATATTGCGCAGAAATGGAAACTACTACATAGATTTAAGTCGGACCATGTTGTGCACCATAACTAAAGTTCTAGAACAATACGATACAGCTCTTATTGATACGCATATTGTAGCACAGCGAAATAATTGGATATTTTCGCTGCTTGCACGAAGGTTTATTTAAATCAGGAGATGGTGTCAAGTACTTACAGCAACCAGCAAACCAGTTGAGGTTATCGGTCACGTGCACTCGAATTTATTTAATCAAGATCAGTTTCTCATAAGCAGTGTTAAACTGAAGGCTAATTTGTGCGAGTTTAATAGCGGCAGCCGGTTCAAATTACAAAACAAAAACGATGGATGCTGGATTACTGGAGAGACGTATAAGAATCAATCCTGCCATTTTAAGTGCACACGTTACAGCTTTAGAAACAGCTACAGCAAAATATCATGTTAGAAGGACCAACGTAAAAGTATTAACTATACCTGCGGTTGTAATGAGCCAGAAAATTAGTAAGCAAGATAAATTTTTATTATTTTGAAATTATGAAGAAGATAGTACAAACAAGAATTTATTTAGTTTCAGTATTCAGATGTGGTAACAAACGGTACTTTTGCGTGCGCACAGTCCCCCTTTCGATGTGTGCAAAAGCCATCGGGTCTAATTTCTCGAAAACCCCACTTCATCGCGAAGTATGGAAGCGAAAGTTTTAATATAACACTTCTCCAGCAGAATACTTTTCTGCATCTCTGCTTCTTTGTAGCACTTTATTACTACACTTGCTCTCTTGCACTTCTGCCAACATTTCTCTATGATTGAGAAAATAAATCCTGACCAGTGCTCTTAAAGCATTTTCGTTGTAATTTTTCACATTACAAATATCAATAGTTGAAATACTTGTCAATTCCTGTTACCAATAAATCATTTGACAATTAATCTGACGCAAAAGAGGGACTAGTGACCAATATCGAATTTTTTCGATTAGCTGAGCATCTCGACGGAAGAGTAAATTTGTTGCCAATCTTCCTTTCTAGATAATGAGGCTTAAAGCCTGCCTTAGGAGATCAAACGTAGCTAACACCTCTGGAACACCAAATTAAAACTGAACCAATTAAATTCTACGTATTTCGAGTTGACCGTACTGGGTTCAAATATCTAGAATAATTAGTAGTACCGTAATTCAGACTTTTGATGTATGAACCTTGGCTGGAAGGAAACAACTTCATTTTGTGTAATCCTCTGTCTGCTATAAAACGCAAATACGGCAAACCATTCCGCAACTCTAACTAAAGTAATTATTAGAACGTTGTTGTTTTGCAATAAATTAAATACTGAGTTACTATAACTAAATACGTATTCATTACCGTATTTAACGTATAATAATAAATTTCTACGTTCTAATTAAATAATAAATTTAAAGGAAACCCTCCCGTGTTCAGTAAATTGTTCAACCCTGTGTGTATATTACAATTAATGTCGAATACCCCGTTTCTATTTAATAATTTCCATATGTATATAAATCTTCGTTTCGAACGTGATAAACACGTACAAGTTTAAGGTCATTGACAAAGCACATGTTGATAAAATTCCTGCTCATCATTGCATCAAGATTTCGAATCATTAACTACATTTTAACAACATCCTGACTGAAATAACAGTAATTAACGATCATTCAATTGATCCAAAAGCCAACAAGGAATATAGCTTATAATAAAATTCACCCTAACCTTGCTTAATATTTAATTAGATGTATCAATAAAGGTTACTCACCTGTAAATAAAATTAAGTAATCCCATCCAGGGGATGTTCGTTTATATACACACAATCATTAAAACACACAAGAGCGAAGTTTTAAGTTGTAAACACAAAGCACGCAATTTTGTTTATTTCTATTAACCCATTAACCTGTATAAATTAAATTTATGGTCAACGAACTAAAAATCCTTAGTGCAGACAAGGACACAACAGCAATTACAGCAACGTGAGAAAGGTGACCTACCCCCTGACGTACTTCTCTGTAGAGGACTTGTGTCCAGAATTCGTTCGATAAATCTATTTAATTATCGTTATTTAATTTAATCGTTTAATAACTCTCATTTTACTTTTGTTTTATATAACATAGTTAATTCCAGGATAACCGGAATACCTGATTTATTTTTGAATGTATGTATAAATCCTTTTTTGTACACAATTATTAACCCATATATGAGTCAAAAACCCACCAGAGCTTTCGCTGAAGCTAGCTGGAAGGCATAAATACAAAATCCACCATCGAGTGGAAATTAGATAAAATAAACCTTGAAAGGGGCATTACAAATTTGGCGACCAACGTTTGGCGTGATAAATTTGGCACCAAACGTGCGGGCGGTATACGGTTGTGTAGCAAAAATCATTGGATCACGTTTTAACGTTTTTATAGTCAGTTACAGCTACAGTTTTGTAGCATATATAACGTTCAACGGTGATTACGCCACAAATCCGTTCAATTTTCACCACCACAATATTACCTACATGTATTTGTACATTGACGGCCAGCAAATTCCTTCCATTCTCTTACAGCCAAACTTTACAGCTAATCGATTATATGTAAAAGTATCACACCTTATTTTCCGATACGGGTATTCATCTTTGGAATGAGGGCAACCATGTATCGAGAAGCGATTATCCCAACGGTTACTGTTTAGTGGCCTTTGACCAAACTCCTGACTTGTCTACGAATGCTAGCACGCACTGGAATTTAGTTGAAAACGTTAAGTGCTTGATGTATGCCAAATCTTCTAACGTGATCGAAATCGATAAATATCGGAATGTCGACCTGTTTTAAGGGGCATCTCCAGATTACAAGCTTTAGTGTATAGCAACAACTAAAAAGATGGACGCACTCTTGGACGTACAAGGGTTTAGAGTTATCAACAAGTTCATACCGAAAGAAATTGCTGTGGTTACAGACCGTGGTGATTTATTGCTGTTGTTGATAAAGATTTGTTAACATTGTGTTACGTTAAAACTCATGTTAAGGTAGATAAGGTTCGATATTTAGAGAATAAGTATCATGGACTGAAATGGTGTTCAGGAGACGTACCCTACAACAATTTCAAGGAGGTGTTGTAATGAGCGGTGCTGCTTTTGTCAACATTCACGTTAAGGGTAGTGAGAAACAGCAATTTTTAAGATTTCCAATACTAAACCTGGACGATAATAGATATCCATCGAATTAAAGCAGTAAAAAAGAAGCGATAGATGTATGTGGTGTAACTGTTGAGATGTTTGAAACTGATTCTCAGCCGTAAGAATGTGTCTCGACTTTGTTTCGACTTGTATGTTGTTACGTGTTTAATTGGAAAACGTTTCTTTTTGATAACGTTCGACATTTGGTCAAATTTACTTACTAAAAACAGCAATTTATTCTTAGGTTGAATGCTTCCAATTCACTATTTCGCAAATTTATACGCATCTCTAATTGCATTTAAATTAAAGTATGTAACTTTCGTACACATCTCTTATTTAGTTAAAATCAGTCAAATTTAATACCTTCAGCGATATCTCTAAGATTTCGAATCATTTAATATAAAACAGTTAAAAAGAAACCTGGGATCTCTTAGGGTCAAATAATACATATACATATAATAAATGTATATTTTCTACACATTTTTAACTTTTGACAACAATGATTAAATACAAATTTCCTCAAGTTTGTACAATTGATTTTTAAGGCGTTGGCCAATTTTTCTATCTTCCTTTTTAAGAACGCCCTTGATCGTGGATGTTTCTAGAGAATTTTTCGTTTCTGGTTCTGGATGCTGAAGCATCATTGTTTTGGAAAATTCTCACTTAAAGTAATACTTGGTTAAGTAAAAGTATTACTAACGCTTTTAAAAAGCGGATATAATTGAAATTATTCATTCGTCCACATATTAGGTAAGTGGCACATGTTTCGATAACTTCATGGTAATTAACATTGTTTTCAGGTTTTCGAATATAAAAGCATTCAATACTAATTCTTTACACATAAAGACACTTCTATCGAAATTGCGTTGAATGTTCACTGCCGGCTCGTTTGTCACCTGTAAGAGTTATGAACGGTCATAATTAATTAAACATCGTACTTATATTTACCTTCTTTTAGCACCTCTGTACTATCTACGTAAGAGCATCTTTGTACTACCTACGTAAGAGCATCTCTGTACTATCTATGTAAGAGTATCTCTGTACTACCTTCATTTCTAGTGGCATTCCTTCTTAAATTTTCTGCTCACATTTTACTGTTACGTTATATCCAAAGTACATGATTATCGCTGGAAGGCATAAGAGCCTTGCTGACATCTATGACCATATACGTGAAGGCTGCTAGATCATTGGAATAGTACCCGAAATTTGCAAGATCAAATAAGGCCAGACCTTTTTTTTATCACCTGGTTACACGATTGTGTTTACAAATTTCAAATACACCTAGGAGGTTCTTAGTGAATTTCTACAACGACAATAAATGGACTGATAATATTAATTTTGTAATCAAATAATTGACAATTGTTACCTCTTAATTAAATTTATATATTTAAGGTGCTTCCAGCAGTTCACTTTCACAAAATCCTTTTATCTAAAACGGTATATATATATATATATTCACTAATTCAGTTTTGAATACTTTTGCACTCAATCAAAAGTAAAACTTCGATTGAATCATTAAAAGTGACTTGATAGACCGCACCAAACAGGTTTGGCTTCCATTCTTGACTTAATTAATTCTAGCTCTGTGGCTACATTCAACCAACGATTTAACTCCTGTTTGGATTGCAATATACCGGGTGTAACGATTATCTGTATTACGTGAACTACTGCAAATGTTAAACATTTAATTTCATATGAATTTGTAATTTTGTCTCGTAATCTTTATGTGTTATGTACATTACTTTCTTCTTGTGGACAAGGTTGTTCGGGTCAGTTTATTTCCTATAAATTTCTTGATTAGTTTGTTTGTTACGGTAGTTATTTACTGTGGACCGAACAAGCTTTCCAATTTACTCTATACTGTGTGAAGCGTAAGGCAAGTAAGTTTTTCTTTTGTCAGGATATCGACAATAAAAATTACTTTATCGGGGAAATTGTTAATTCATTTCTACTTCTTCCTTCTTTTTTTTTATTTCTTTCTTCGTTTGGTAAATGCTGTTTCAGGTTTTACGGGGTTTACTCTCCTTTCAACACTTGTTGAGTATTTTCTTATTAAAGCCTGTGGCGCCTACTCATATCCGGTTCCTATCTAACCACATTACTATCATTTAAATATAAAACAACCACGCATCCGAGTGTTCTGCGGTCTTCTGACCGTACGCCTGAGCTTAGTCGAGTCCATTCCTTTTTTTTTATGCCATATAATGGTTAGACGTGGCAATGTGTTCAGTAAGCGCGACACGCACCTAGATCTGAAAAATAATTTCCGATGACTCCGTTACAACGAAACGGCATTGCAGGACTACCATCCGCATGTATGTAGACTGCGTTCTACAATATAAGAATTGAAACTTTCAGCATTTGACAACTTAAATAACGCTTTATCTGGGAATGTACTTATTTGGAAAGCAAAATGGTCGTACTAAATCAACAACTGCCTAACATGCCTTAAACACCCTGTACAGGGTGTCCTAACGATAGAGTAAAGTAAGTTTATGCTTAACTAGAATTATTTGTGTAAATATTGTATGGACCATGGGGTAGAGGTAAGAAGTGTGCATTTTTTAAAATATTGGAAGTTATACAGTGTGCCAGAAAAGCAGGACGTGAAAAGTATGATTTTTTAAATAGAACACCCGTATTTGATTTTAGTTTTTAATTCTACGTGTCCATACAAACATATTTTGTCATCAAAAGATTGGCTGAAAGTTTTAGTTCTTGAGATATTCGCGTTTAAAGATTATTATGGTCATTTTCGTGGGGTTGATGAATGGGCAATTGTTCCGTTATTTCACAATAAAAAATTGATATTTCGGTGAAAATGAGTGATTTATTGCTGTTGTTGATAAAGACTTGTCAACACTGTGTTACGTTAAAACTCAAGGCAGATAAGGTTCGATATTTAGAGAATAAGTATCATGGACTTAAATGGTGCTCAGGAGCTGTACCCTACAACGATTTCAAGGAGGTGTTGTAATGAGCGGTGCTGCTTTTGTCAACATTCACGTTAAGGGTAGTGAGAAACAGCAATTTTTAAGATTTCCAATACTAAACCTGGACGATAATAGATATCCATCGAATTAAAGCAGTAAAATAGAAGCGATAGATGTATGTGGTGTAACTGTTGAGATATTTGAAACTGATTCTCAGCCGTAAGAATGTGTCTCGACTTTGTTTCGACTTGTATGTTGTTACGTGTTTAATTGGAAAACGTTTCTTTTGATAACGTTCGTCATTTGTTCAAATTTACTTACTAAAAACAGCAATTTATTCTTAGGTTGAATGCTTCCAATTCACTATTTCGCAAATTTATACGCATCTCTAATTGGATTTTAAATTAACGTATGTAACTTCTGTACACATCTCTTATTTAGTTAAAATCAGTCAAATTTAATAACTTCAGCGACATCTCTAAGATTTCGGATCATTTAATATAAAACAGTTAAAAAGAAACCTGGGATCTCTTAGGATCAAGTAATACATATAATAAATGTATATTTTCTACACATTTTTAACTTTTGGCAACAATGATTAAATACAAATTTCCTCAAGTTTGTAAAATTGATTTTTAAGGTGTTGGCCAATTTTTCTATCTTCCTTTTTAAGAACGCCCTTGATCGTGGATGTTTCTAGAGAATTTTTCGTTTCTGGTTCTGGATGCTGAAGCATCATTGTTTTGGAAAATTCTCACTTAAAGTAATACTTGGTTAAGTAAAAGTATTACTAACGCTTTTAAAAGGCGGATATAATTGAAATTATTCATTCGTCCACATCTTCGGTAAGTGGCACATGTTTCGATAACTTCATGGTAATTAAAACTGTTTTCAGGTTTTCGAATATAAAAGCATTCAATACTAATTCTTTACACATAAAGACACTTCTATCGAAATTGCGTTGAATGTTCACTGCCGGCTCATTTGTCACCTGTAAGAGGTATGAACGGGCATAATTAATTAAACATCGTACTTATATTTATCTTCTTTTAGCATCTATGTACTACCTACGTAAGAGCATCTCTGTACTAGCTATGTAAGAGCATCTCTGTACTACCTACGTAAGAGCATCTCTGTACTACCTATGTAAGAGCCTTGCTGACATCTATGATCATATACGTGAAAGCTGCTAGATCATTGGAATAGTATTCGAAATTTGTAAGATCAAATAAGTGGTGGGTTCAACAATAAAGGTCAGACCTTTTTTTTTATCACCTGGTTACACGATTGTGTTTACAAATTTCAAATACACCTAGGAGGTTCTTAGTGAATTTATACAACGAAAATAAATGGACTGATAATATTAATTTTGTAATAAAATAATTGACAATTGTTACCTCTTAATTAAATTTATATATTTAAGGTGCTTCCAGCAGTTCACTTTCACAAAATCCTTTTATCTAAAACGGTATATATATATATATATACACTAATTCAGTTTTGAATATTTTTGCACTCAATCAAAAGTAAAACTTGGATTGAATCATTAAAAGGGACTTAATAGACCGCACCCAAACAGGTTTGGCTTCCATTCTTGACTTAATTCATTCTAGCTCTGTGGCTACATTCAACCAACGATTTAACTCCTGTTTGGATTGCAATATACCGGGTGTAACGATTATCTGTATTACGTAAACTACTGCAAATGTTTTAAACATTTAATTTCATATGAATTTGTAATTTTGTCTCGTAATGTTTATGTACTATGTACATTACTTTTTCTTGAGGACAAGGTTGTTCGGGCCAGTTTATTTCCTATAAATTTTTTGATTACTTTGTTTGTTACGGTAGTTATTTACTGTGGACCGAACAACCTTTCCAATTTACTGTATACTATGTGAAGCGTAAGGTAAGCAAGTTCATTAATTAATTTTATTTTTATTTTTTTTTTATCTTACTAAACATCCCAATGGGATTATGTGTTAAATTAGCCAATTCCGAATACGAACAGTAAGATCTTACAGCGGCCGGAAGGGGTATATAATTTTAATTTCTTTTTTAATTGAAATTTAAATTATAATTGCCGTGGGCACAAGCTGAGGCTCACTGCTTATATATATATATATATATATATATATATATATATATATATATATATATATATATATATATATATATATATGTAGGGTTTTAGTGTTGTCTAGGGTTTTTAAATAAATCAATTACACTGGGTTCTATAACTAATTTAATTACAGATAAGTATATTAAAAGGTTGCACTATTACACACATTCTTCCAATACTGGTTAAAATTACTTATTTTAAGATTACAACTGTTTATGTTGAGATTGATAGCAGATTACACTTGTAGTATTCGTCATTTGCGGGGAATCGGCAACTTACCCCGTGATCTACATCACTGTCGTCTCGCTATCAACTGACTAAAACGGTTGGTGTTACACATTAATGCTGATATAGCGGTTATCTTGGAATTGCGTCGCTCCAGATTAAGTAAGAATGCGACGTGCTTGCAGTTTTGAGTCCTATATATATATATATATATATATATATATATATATATATATATATATATATAGTAGGAAGGTAATCTTGACTGTGTGAATTCAAATTGATCAGTTTATATTGAAGGAGCAGTCATCTATTTATGTCTAATTAGGCCAGGGTTTAAAAGAAAACTCTTTGATGTTTGTCAAGCTTTCGAGATAAATTTTAATCTCTTTTTCAAGACAGATGTCGTAAGACTAAGATAGAAGTAACATTATTTCTTAAACAGAAGGAGGTCAATTAATCTTGCTATTACAGCGGGAAAACACCAATACATAATTTTAAAACAAAAAAAATTTTTTTTTTTTATTAAAAATATAACAGAGAAAACCCCCCTAAGATTGTATGACATAAACAGCGGTGTACTATTACATTGAAGTTAAATTGCTATATTATTAGAAATAAAAATAATTTACCAATAATTGATTTTGTAAGTTTCTCACTACATGGTTAATTCTATATGATGAAAGAATCAAGTTACTGTATAATGCTTTTACTGTGATAAATAAAAAGAGTTTTATAGTACTTCAGTGTGTTAATTATGCTTTAGGGTGAATGTAATACATGGTAGTGACAGAGAATCCGAGATTCAGAAACAAGATGCAAATGTAAGATGCTGATTTGGAATCAGTTTTTATACCAAAAGATCCTTACATACGGAAAAATAATATTGATCAACTCGGAATTAGAAATAATTCTAAGGTTAACAACGTTGAGGAATTGTTCGTTCTATCGTTTGTACTGTATTGCGTCATCTATAAGCGTGTTTGTCTAGATGTTTATGTCTTCGTTTTTTAAAAGAGCGTCTAAATTTTTGTGAATGTCTATTAAGTCATTATTGTCTAGGTTTCCGGTAATGTATTTTATGACTGTACCTAGTTTATCTATAGGGGATCGTTTATTGCTATATACGTTTTCGGATCTGTTCTTCAATAACAGTGTTCTTTAATGGTGATAATCAATCTACTATTAGTCGAATTTGAGGGGTCTTAGTGTCGAGGAGAAAAGTAGTACTTGACTAATTCGATAATCTTAATATAAACATAGAACTTGAGGTAATGATTTTTGACGGTACTTAATGATTCTGCAAAGTATGCATTGGTCTTTTAGTTCGTTTTACTTCCTTTATATTAATAACTATATGTCGATTGGAGCTTTCTCGTCTTCCCGTAATGTTATTTTTTCTGTTCATTTCACGTTAACTTTGTCGTAGTAAAAGTCGGTTTTCTTTACTCTTTGTGGTGTAAAATAAGCTACTGGTTCATTGGATTCCTTATTTTTCTTATTCTGGTTTAAAGTCTGGGTATTGCTTTTGACTTAATTGTTCGTATATGGGTAAGATCTCATCTTTACGTTTCTGATTATAGGAACTGTAGATTTTTTATCGCAGTGAAAGATTTTTACAATAACTTGATTCTTTCATCATATATAATTAAACATGTAGTGACAAACTTACAAAATCAGTCATTGGTAAATTATTTAATATAAAATATTGTAGAATTAGAAATAACGTTTTATTTGGGAAAAAATGGTGTAAATTATTTATTTACTTATTTATTCGCAAGCTTTCATACAGAAACTCTGTTCTTCGTCAAGCGTAATATCAAATATTAATAAGGCAACCCTAATTAAAATTAAATTACTGTTGTACACTGTATAACTTTCAGTTCACACCCACGCCACATCAGACCGTTCATATGTATTATCCCAGTTCAAGTTGTTAGGCTGCACAGAATTTCAATAGTTTCTCGAATCTTCCCAGTACACCAATTCCTATCGTTAACCATAATTCTTGTGTGTTCAAATTTTATATTGTGCAGGGTGTTTAAGGCATGTTGAGCAATTGTTGATTTAGTAGGATGAAGTAAATAAATAATACACCCCATTTTTTCCCAAATAAAACGTTATTTAACATGTCAAATGGTGAAAGTTACAATTCTTATCTCAAACGCCTTTATGGAGAGGCTGTCTTGAAAAAAGTGAAAATGTTCGAAAACTTGAAAAGAGAGAAGATGAACCAACTTGGTCACCTAACCAGAAATTTACCATTTGTATTATACAGAAGATTAGAAATACATGACAATCAAACGAAAAACACCTTACAAAGACCTTACAAATCATACATCTGACAATCTTGTGGTTAATCTTAGTTCTTGTAATTTATCCGATACTGCTCGCTCTGTTTTGTCTAAGGGGTTGGATTTTGCTGTGATCCTTCCAAAGTTCCCTGAAGAAATTATCTCTAATGTTGAAATGAGTATTAGCCATTTTCTAGCTCCTGAAGCAGCCAAAATCAGATTTGAGATTACAAAGATACTACGTAAAGCACAACCTCCAAAAAAGAATTATCTTACGTTGATTATCAAGCTTTAAAAGAATTACATGACAACAAAGAAATCATAATTTATCAGCAGATAAAGAACTGCTTTAATGGATAAAATTGACTGCGTTAATAAAGCTAATGGTTTACTAAAGGATTCTGCTTACACTAAACTATCATATAATCTTAATAACAAGTTCAAATTATTAATAGAAAACTGTTAAGGGAACCAAACTTACCGGCTTTATAAGCTCCATAAATTCAACAACCTACGCAGCATCTAAATACCTAAATACTTTAATTCGACCTTTAATGAAAGTTATACAATCTACAATTTTAATTCTCTAGTTACTTTGTCAATATTTGTCACTTTGATATTACGCCTGACGAAAGATAGAGCTTCTGTCTGAAAACGTACGAATAAATAAATAAATTAATAATTCACGCTTTTTCTTCCCCAAATAAAGCCTTATTTAAAATGTTAAATTGAAAGCTTCAATTTTTATATTGTAGAATGAAGTCCACACACATCTAAATGGTAGTCCTGCAGTGAAGTTTCATTGAAACATACAAGTCGAAACGCACCCTTACGCTCAGAATCAATTTCGAACACTTCCATCTTCCAGCGCGTACATAGGCTCTTCAGTGTTATGGTTTTAATAACGCGTTCGTTTAATCTTTTCTGTTTTAATCAATTGACATTCAGTTTCGTGCAGGTTTAGTATTGGGAATCTTAAACACTGCTGTTTTTCACAACCCTTAACGTGAATGTGATAAAAGACAGCAAGGCTCATATCAACAATTCCTTGATATCGTTGTAGGCATATGCACCGAGCACCATTCCAGTTCATAATACTTATTCTCTAAATATCGAACCCTACCTGTCTTGACATGAGTTTTGATATGACATAATCTGTAACCACAGCAATTTCTTTCGGTATTACTCGTTGTTGACACGTCTAAAACCTTGTACGTCCAAGTGAGTACATCTTCTTTACCTGTTGCTATACATTAAATCTTGTGATCTGGATATCTCCCTTTTTACAGGTCGACATTCCGATATTTATCGATCTCGATCAGGTTATAGGATTCGGCATACCTCAAGTAATCAACGGTTTCGTCAAGAGCTTCTTGAAAACCCACCTCAAAACGAAGATAATCGTTTCTAACTAAATTCAAGTGCGTTCTAGCGTTCGCATACAGGTCAGGAGTCAGATCAAAGGCCACTAAACAGTAACCGTTGGAATAATCGCTTCTCGATATATGGTTTCCCTTATTCCAAGAATGAATACCCATGCCGGAAAATAAGGTTAGATACAATTTTACATATGAACGATTACCTCTAAAGTCTGGATGTATGAAGTTGCGGAATTGCTGTTAATATTCAAACACATGTAGTTAATATTGTTGTGGTGAAAATTGAACGATTTGAGGCGTAATCACCGTTAAACGTTCTGATTGTGCAAAACCTACGATTCATCGTGTAGGCCTCTGGTCTAGAAAAACGTTAAAACGTTATCTAACGATTTTTGATGTATCACCACAGATATAGTTAACATCTATACGTCGGTGCTTGTAACATGATAATTTGATGCAGTTGTTTTACTAAAGTTTTAACGTGCTCACTTAAAATCTGAGGATTGATACTTGTACGCTTCTCCAGTAAACTATCATTTTTGTCTAATAATTTAATCCGGTTACCGCTATTAAACTCGCACAAATTTAACCTTCACTTCAACACAGCTTATGCCAACTTATCTTGATTAGATAAATCCGTAAGTACTTGACACCATCTCCTGATTTAAGTAAACCTTCGTGCAAGCAGCGAAAGCATCTACTTATTTACCGGTGCCACAATACCCTGTCAATAAGAACTGTATTGTCTTGTTTTAGAAGTTCAGTTACGATGCATAACATCTGACTTAATCTATGCAACATTTCCATTTCTCGGAAATACAAATTCTGTTAGGGTGTCATCACGCAGCGCGGACAAGGGTTTGCAAAGCATCCATTTAACTTTGTCCATACTTCTTTGTGTCATGGCAAACAAAGCCAATTCGGACTTGGTACATTCACACGATTGTGTATGTAGAAAGCTATTACTATTTTAAAAAATATATCGAAGTGAGTACGTCTTTTGTTCTTAACAGGTCTCAACAGAAACTATTACTGTTGATTTTTTGTTAGTATGCTCATGCTTATGGTTAGTATTTTACTTATATATATATATATATATATATATATATATATATATATATATATATATATATATATATATATATATGGTCGTAAAGTAAGGAATAAATTCAATATCTCGTAATAGCACAATTTTTTCAAGAATCGCTCTAGGACCCTGTCGATTTTATATTTTCAGGGCATAATTTTGCGAAAAAAATTTTATCAGGGTGTCTCAAAAGATTTGCTAAAAATTTTTTCAAATTGCAGCAATTTTTTTGATTTTGGATTGTTACAATTCTAAACATTTATCATGTAGCATGTATACCTAAGTCCAAGCGTTTTGGAGTTATTGCATTCAAAATTTAAACCAAGATCACCCGATCTAACACCACTAGACTTTTTATAGGATACCTTAAAGCAAGGTATTTAAAAGCCAACCGCAAATCTAGATGATTTAAAACAACGCATCCGTCAAGAAATACGTAGAATAACGCCGAAATGGTTCGAAATGTGCAGCAGAATTTGTAGATCGATTAGGCTATTGTCAGTTGACTAACGGAGGTCATTTCGAACATTTGCTGAAATAAAATTATTTTAAGTTTTGAATCTTTGTTTTCGATATAATAAAATGTTATAAAAATTATTTTATTTTTCGTTTTCTTCATGACCTTTCAATTTAAATTTGAATGCGAATAACTCCAAAACTGGACTTAGGTATAGCACATGCTACTGACAAATGTTTAGAATTGTAAGCAATCTAAAATGCAATAAAAATTGTGCAGTTTGAAAAAAATTTTATGCAAATCTTTTGAGACACCCTGTATAAAATTTTTTGCAAAATATTGAAAAATATAAAATCGACGTCGAGCGATTTTTGAAAAAATTGTGCTTTGAGATATTAATTTATTCCACTTTGACCGTACTATATATATATATATATATATATATATATATATATATATATATATATATATATATATGATAGTTTTATTTAGATTTACAGTATTCAGTAAAGTCTTTTCTTTAAACATGTAATAAACTATAATTCAACTTTGTTTTTTCTGTTTTATAGAATTATGTATAAACTTGAAAATGTTAGTTATTTTACATTATTAAGAATTTATTAATTATATATATATATATATATATATATATATATATATATATATATATATATATATATATATGAGTCTTCTCCTCTTCAACCCTGGTCATTTACTGTAGGTCAGACACACTCTTTTATAGTTAGAGCCTTCCATCATTTTATCGATTTTCACATCGGCTGTACGTTCAAGATTTTTACCTGCCCCGTCAAATATTTCTTGAAATGACACTTTAATAGTACGATTTTCTATGACGTCAACAATAATGTTGGCGATGATTGAATAACGGCATTATACTTTTACATAATAATAATTACATAATAATTACCTAATCAGCTTCCTATTTCATGTCTACCCTGATATAGCGCGTGCTTGTAAATTGGTCCGATACAAGCAATTATTGCACTTTCTTAAAGTGGAGTTTCAAATACGACTTTCTAAACTCGTATGACATCGCGCACCCGTATCCGCCTTTATATTAGTCTCTATGTCTCTATGTGTCTTCACTGGCATGTGGTGTGAGGCGAGCCACGTTTTTATGACTCTCGTAAACATAGTATTTATGATACACATAAGTGCTGATAAAACATATTTCACAATTTGCGGTTCAACGATGTCGCAGTAAACAAACATTTGCGTTGGTAAACCTATCCATATACCAGCCGGGTGGGGTGATATTAATTCCATTGCTATGTTTTGATACGGATATCCTAATTGAAATAAACGTTGTGAGAATCCGAATACCGGAAGCATTGTTTTTAATTTCGTAGGGACGCGCTTAGTTCTACCTACTCTTTTCCTGTAAGTAGCCAGTTCTATAAGGAATTAAATTATCTGTCTGGATTTCAGAGGTGAAAGAACAAGAATACTGAATTTTCGATATGCCTTCAATGAATGAATGAATCTTATTCGTTTAGACAGCTGCTTAATAAAATTTGAGGTCATGTTACTAGGAATATACGTCATGCCACTATTACTTATTAAAGTGAGATAAACCTCCAAACTATTAAATTTAACACTGTAATGTTGCCACTTGACCAAGTACTGTTTATTTCGGCCACAACCCTCCTTCGCTAAATTTCTTTCGAATACGGTGGCAATTGTAACAACTTGTAGTACTTCCTCATAAAAGGTTATTAAGATCGATTATCCGGCAAACCGGCGGTCATCTTTTTAATACTGCAATAATTCTATAAACCTATTCACTCAATTCATTTCATACCCATTTTCAAACGTATATGTTTTTTGGAGATCTGACGTACTCGCCTACTTTATATTTAGGATGACAGGCTGTGCCTAAGCCTTTCGGATACAAGTTATTTCCACACTTCTAAAATATTTTTATAGTTTACTGCTGTAGGCTCTATCTTTACACTTGAATGGCGGCTATTGTTGTAAGCGTTCATGGGTTTTGAAAAAACAGCTGTTTCAGAAATAACTCATAAAAACCAAAAGCAGCTTTTAGTAAACTCCCCTCTCCTTTGCTAAATTTCTCCCAAAATCTAATCAGTTCTAGGAGATACAAGTTATTTCCACACTTCTAAAATATTTTATAGTTTACTGTAGGCTCTATCTTTACACTTGAATGGCGTTGTTGTAAGCGGTCATGGGTTTTGAAAAAACAGCTGTTTCAGAAATAATTCATAAAAACCAAAAGCAGCTCTTAGTAAACTCCCCTCTCCTTTGCTAAATTTCTCCCAAAATCTAATCAGTTCTAGGAGAGATGAAAGCAAGCTTAATACTGAATTTGGAGTACGTACGTGTTGTCGTTCTGGAGTTATCGTGGATATTACACGCACATCCGAACCCACGCATGCACACACGAACGCACGCACGCGCACATGCACCCCCCGTCACACACACGCGTACGCACAGACACAACACACATCCAAACACACGTGCTTACACACCACACGGCCCAACACATACGCTCACGTGTATACGCACACTCCGCTCACTGAACGCACACGTCCAACAACGACCACCACGCGCGCACCAACGCGCACCAACGCGCACCGAAGCGCACCAACGCACATTAACGTACGCGCACGCCCACCCACTCCCACACAGGCACACACACCCATGCGCACACAATGAAAAAGGTCGATTGCGTAACCTTTTATATCTACATGTGTATATGTATGTTGGAAGATAAAAGTAGGTCTAACCAATACGGTTATTATATTTGCAGTTCACGCAATTCATTTTAGTATAAGTATCCTAGTCATAATTACATTTTTTCTAACATGTATAACTGTCTTGGTATTTAGGAATAGAATACAATTACTGTTTGCGAAGACAAAAATTCATCAAAACGTTTAAGAACGAGGACGTTCTAGATTAATGGGCGAGTAATTATGTGACTATAAAAATTGCATTGTTATATCTGTACTTTAAAATAGGATTTCGTTTTGGCTTTGGATCTGTTGCCTTTATTTTGTTATCTATCATCTTAACTGCTAATAGTATGTTTCGTATGGAGTTCGTAAATGTCTCACTAAATTAATAACAATATTTGTGAAACTTAAAAAGTGTTTTACTTGTATGTATTTTTCATTATCGGGGAGGAGCACTTCTAACCTACTATCAGTTCTTCTCGTTATTATAATATTAATTAAATATTTGTCTAAATGTTTATTATTAAGAAGGTAATTTATTATGTATTGTAGGCCAACATCCAGAAATTGCGGATTTCTAATTTTTATGCGCACGAACTACTTTGATTATTACAATTTTGACATAAGGGACCCCCACCCTGCGCAAGAGATGCTAAACATGTTGAAAATTACATTGGCACGAAACTTGTTTGCTATCCGAAAACATGGAGTGTCTCAGCTTTACTCCGCTTATCGAATATGTCAAGGTAAATGAGCTTCTAATTAAGATACTTACCTTTGGGTATGATATATTGTATTTTTTTTATCAATTTTTACACATCTAAACGTTTCCTAACAATTAGTTATCTTCTTCAGTAAACGGTAATAGTTAATGAAAATTATTTAAGATGTCAAATAAATATGTGAAATCCGAAAGCATAAATGTAAGCCTAGTTCAGTTAAGAAACTTATATGAAAAAGTCAATTACGGAATATAATTTTATTTTAGTGAAGATTAGCTAAACCTTTTATAGATTGTAATATTAAACCGTCTTGTAAATGACAAATCAGAACATCCTATAACGAACGAAGGCTAACAATGAAAAATATCACAATAAAAAATTTAACAAAATAAATCAAAGCAAAATGTAAGTCCAAAATTGTTAAAAAATTTTGATTTTGAAGTGGTAAAGGTATTCAGAACTAACATACCAACTAAACCTCTAGTTAAATCACAAATACAATCTAATTTTCCATTAGTATTTAAGGAAAAATTAGTAAAAAAAAATTATTTGACGTTTGACAGACCTAGACTATCTTCGACGCGATTTTTATTATTATCTGCACAAATACTGCCATTTTTAAACGTTTTAGCGATATTTCCTGGACTACTAAGGCTTTTTATATGATTATCACTCATAATTAATACACTTGTATTTTGGGGATGTATTTTTTATTCATTTTTTTTATAAATTTAAACGTTTCGATAACAATTACCATTATCTTCTTCAGTAAATGATAATGGTTTTTGGAAATTAACTAAGATGTTAAATAAATATATAAAATCTGAAAACACATATACAAGTCTGCTACAATAGGAAATGTACCGGGTGGACCAATAAGCGATCCTCCGGCTATATCTCAAGAACTGTTTATCGTACAGCTTTGAGAAAAAATTTTCCTTACTAAAACCGGCCAAGGGAAATCACTGGAAATAACTTTCAAGTTCCTAGCTTTACCGCTAGAGGGTATAATCTTTATAGAAAAATTTAAAAACAATTTTTTTATAAAATATATCCAATCATAGTACGCATTAAATAAGTAAATTAGAATGATGCATAATTTCTGCACAGATTTTGTTAAATACTTTTTTCTCTATTTTTTCAAATAAAGGGAGGGGGAGAATGGGAATGTTTGTATGAATAAACGCTTGTAACTTTGGTTTGGTTGTAGATAGAGGGCACTTTCAAATAAAAAAAAATTTTAATTTGTCTATGTTAAAATTTTTAAATAGAAACATCTAAGTATTGTAAATTACAACGGAAACTGATTAAATTCGTAACAAAATGGCGCAAACCGCATGTCGATATCTTTTGTCTAACTCGAGATACAAGTAAAAACGCGTAAACATGCGTAATTAGTATTGGCTCACTCTGCATTAGAATTTAAAATAACAATATACGTCAGTATTTTCAGAATTTGTTAAACTAAGAAGGCTACGAAATAAGGTTGACAGGGGCTTCAAATTGTTTATTTATTGACAGTAGTTAAAATATTGCGATCTTTTTAAGAAGTATTAGCATACAACTCAAATTTTACTAATATCAGTATTGCCTCACGTATACTGCGTGGACAGAGGATTCCTCCTTAACTATTAGTGATATCAAAACCAATTTTGGTGTGGTAATACACGATCATTGGACCTACATTCTAAAAATATTTAGGTATACACAGGGAGATTGACAAAAACATACCAACCCAAACCTGTTTTTTTAATGGAACACCCTGTATATCTTTGAATTTTTGGATTTACTGTTACAATTGGAATAAAAGTATAGAAATTTGTATCTGTATCACTAACCGTTCTACAAACATCGTCACTTTAGTACCAAAATAGAGTTAACTTTGGAACCACGATGCGAGCGTTGTCACCATGATTTTGTAAATCTGTTTATACCACCGACTATTAATAATAGTCTACTAAGAAAAAAACTGGGAAATTTTTCGAAAACATGCAAAACTATACAAAATGATTAACTTACGCAAAATGTAATTTTTCTCAATTTTTTCAAATGCAATACCCTGTATATTTTTTCACATTTCGATTCGTGAAAAGTAGATACTAATTGATAATAGCTTTCATAGCCATAAGACAGACTCTTCTTGAGATATTGACGCTTTATTTGAAAATATTGACATACAGAAGAACAAATAAAACAAAATCCAGAGCAAATAAGAAAATACGAATGGCAAATAAATTCTTTAACTGATAGGAAAACTTAATTAATAACTAAACAATAAAATAACTCTACACCTAAAAATAAATTGAACAAGTAAACATAAACGAATAAAACCATAAATTCAAGTTCAAGATGCTCATCACGCCTAGCTAAACACTTTGCAATTCGCTCGGTAAACGAAAGATTCACTCGCAACAACATTAGAGGCGAAATGGATTGAAACGCAGCTCTAATTATATTTTTCATATCTTCGGTTATGGTGGGAGGATATTGGTAAGCTTTTTCTTTAACGCAGCCTCAAAGGAAGAAATCAAGAGGCGTAAGATCCGGTGATCTGGCTGGCTAGTTTTACACACCACCTAGCCTTATCCATCTCATCGGATAATTTCTATCGAGATATTGCCTAACGTTTATTGCATACTGTGGGGGGGGGGGGGGCCATCCAGTTGAAACCACATTGTAGGAATATTATCTACCTCGATATTTTCCAAAAGCTCGGGTAAATCGTTTTCCAAAAACTGTACATATCTTTCTCCAGTAAGACTCCCATCACAGAAAAAAGGACTAATCGCATTAAAATTGATTATACCACCCCACACATTAACTGACCATCGATGCTGGTGATCAACAACTCTTAAGATGTGTGGATTAGTATCTGAATAGTGATGAGAGTTATGCGTATTAATATTGCCATTATTGTGAAAAGGTTCTTCATTGACTGTAGTAACTACCCATAGGCAGAAAGATTCACGATTTTAAAGACCTATTTCACTTAAAGCTTGATGTTGCTCGGTATGATAAGGATGCAATTAATTTTTTTTAATAAAGCTGCGGACTGTATTTCGATATAGGTCCAGGTATGTACTTAGTCCTCTGGTACTAATTTGCGGATTTTCTATAAGAGATGCCACAACTTGAAACTCAATTTCTTCATTTGGGGTTATTTTTGCGCGCTTGGGATAACACACACTTTCAGAATTTATAAATCTCTCAGCTACATTCATAAACGATTCTTTCCGCGGTTGTCTTTTCTCTAGGTATCGTTCACAGTACAAACGGGTAGGCAGCAAAGCATTTCTTTGAGATTCGTCGTAAATAAATATCATATCGACCATCTCTTCTTTGGAAAAATTCATTTTACACAAAAATTGACAAAACGACAATCCAAAACACACAAACTAATGGAACAATATTTTAATGATTATACAAACGTCAAAATAATAGATACAACTGTTTCTCTTTATTAGGAGCGGCTAGCCTACCTGATTTGTTTTGTTGAATTCTATTATCATCTTAAATTTGTACTTTAGAAAATTTGACGTAAAAGCATCAATATCTCAAGAAGGGTCCGTCTTATGACTATGAAACCTATTATCAATTAATATCTACTTTTCATGGGAAATCGAAATGTGAAAAAATATACAGGGTGTTGCATTTGAAAAAATTGAGAAAAATTACATTTCGCGTAAGTTAATCATTCTGTACAGTTTTACATGTTTTCGAAAAGTTTCCCAGTTTGTTAGTAGACTATTATTAACAGTCGGTGGTATAAACAGATTTACAAAATCATGGTGACAACGCTCGCATAGTGGTTCCAAAGTCAACTCTATTTTGGTACTAAAGTCACGATATCTGTAGAACGGTTAGTGACACAGATAGAGATTTCTATACTTTTATTCTAAAGGTAACAGTGAATCCAAAAATGCAAAAATATTCAGGGTGTTCCATTTTAAAAACACAGGTTTGGGTTGGAATATTTTTTTCAATCACCCTGTATATATTTAAATATTTATAGAATGTAGTCTTAATGATCTTGTGTTACCACACCAAAATTGGTTTTGATATCTCTAATAGTTAAGGAGCAATCCTCCCTCCACGCAGTAGATACCCACCTTGTATGTGCCATAAGATATCCTGACAGGAGGGATTATGGCAAAGAAGTATTTAAAAGAAGGGCAAGAGAAACTGGTAGCTTTCATCGTCCTTGTTATAAACGTGGTGTAAGTGTGACGAAGACCGTGTAATCAATGCTCTTGCTTTAGTTCAACAGAATCCACATATAAGTAGTCGGAAAATCTCTACAGAATTAAACATACCAAAAACTGCCGTTCTAAGGATTTTAAAGCAACGCATAATATTATGAACTGCACGTTTAAGTTTGAAAATTGTAGTCCTCTTTAAATTTTAGATTCAACTGCTTTATTTTCATATTGCGATAAAAACGGCAACATGGCACTTTAATCATTTCATTCATTCCTTAAAAATAATTGTTTTCTATGTTTTTTAGAGTGCATCCTTATCATGTAGTTCTCCACCAAGCTTTACATGAAAGGGACTTCGATGCAAGGCTGGATTACTGCAATTGTATGTTAGGTATGCTGGAAGAAAAACCGCATATAATATCAAATATTTTGTGGACAGACGAAGCCACCTTTAGTAGTGCGGGTGGTGTTAATCTGCATAATATGCATTATTGGGCTGAAGAAAATTCGCACTGGATGGACGAAGTGCAGCTTCAAGGTAGGTGAAGTCTGTGGTATAGTTGATGAAAAAATTATAGGACCATATTTGTTTGAAGAAACTTTAAATGGCGATACATATTGAAATTCTTTGGAAAATGAATTGCGTATTTTATTAGAAGACATTTCCTTACAAACAAGAAGAGATTTGATATTTCAGCATGATGGGTGTCCTGCGCACTTTTCCAGGCGAGTTAGAGATTATTTGAATTTAAGATATCCATATAAATGGATTGGAAGGGGAAGTATATTTCCATGGCCAGCTAGATCTCCAGACTTAATATGTCTAGACTTTTATCTATGGGGAAGATTGAAGGAGTTAGTCTTTCAAACTCGACCAACCACGCGACCACACTTGAAACAACGCATTAAAAACGCAGTAAATAGTATATCCATAGCTGGGATTGAAGCAGCTGTTATGTCTACCGGTCTAAGTCTTTGTGTGGACAATAATGGAAAACATTTTGAACATTTAATTGGACATTAAGTTTTAATGTGTGTGATCTTCTTTTCATATATTTTGTTAGTTTAAGTTATAATACAGAGTGAGCCAATACTAGTTACGTATGAAAATGTAAACTTTCACCATTAACACTCATAATAAAATACTTATCTTTTTTGGGATTTTTTAATGGTGTACTTTAAATTATACAATCTAAACGTTTCGATAACACTTACAGTTTTGTCAAATTTGAAAAATTAAAACATAAACATAAGCCTGCTATTAGTATAACAGTTTGGGAAAGTATTTTATTAGTTACGTAGGTTTACGCGTTTTTACTTATATCCTAGTAGGTGATTGAAATATTTTTAAGCTTTTAAGTTCCAGCCTTTTCAAACAAAAAAATCAATTTTTCTCGAAATCCGGCCAGAATTTGCTAAAAATAAATTAACCCCCCCCCCCCCCCCATCACACCCTGTCGACTTTTCAACGTATCTAACACATATATCAAATTGGGGCAGCTATCCCTAATATAAAAGCTACCCCTAGTAGGTGATAGAAATATTTCTTAAGCAGTCCAGCCTTTTCAAACAAAAAAATCAATTTTTCTCGAAAACGGGCTAGAATTTGCCAAAAATAAATTTAAAAAACCCCCACCTCCCTCTGTCGACTTTTCAACGCATCTAACACATATATCAAATTGGGGCAGCCACCCCTAATGTAAAAGCTACCTCTTGTAGGTGATAGAAATATATTTTAACCCGATTTTTCTAAGTTCAGCCTTTTCAAACAAAAAAATAAATTTTTGTTCGAAAACGGGCCAGAATTTGCCAAAAATAAATTTACTCATATCCCCATGTCGATTGTTCAACGTATCTAACACATAGATCAAATTGGGGTAGCTACTCCTAATGTAAAAGCTACCCCTAGTAGGTGATAGAAGTATTTTTAAGCAGAGTTTTTTAAGTCCAGCCTTTTCAAACAAAAAAAACCATTTTTCTCGAAAGCGGGCCAGAATTTGCCAAAAATAAATTAAACCCCGCCCCTTCTCCTCACGTCGACTTTTCAACGTATCTAACACATATATCAAATTGACTACCCCTAATGTAAAAGCTACCCCTAGTAGGTGATAGAAATAGTTTTTAAGTAGATTTTTCTAATTCCAACCTTTTCAAACAAAAAAAAATCATTTTTTCTCGAAAACGGACCAGAGTTTGCCAAAAATAAATTAAAAAAACCTCCCATCTCTCCCCGTCGATTTTTCAATGTATCTAATACATGTATCAAATTGGGGCAGCCCTAGTAGGTGATAGAAGTATTTTTTAAGGAATTTTTCCAAGTTCAGCCTTTTCAAACGAAAAAATCTAAATTTAAAGCTAAAAATAGAAATTGCAAAGTCATCATCATCATCATCATCATTTTACAATTCCTAGAAATCTAAAAATAGAGTTGTCAAGGTCAAAGAGTAATGACCTGCAGGGGTATCATATTAAGTTTCTTAGAAATCTAAAAATAGAATCAGTTCATGGAAACATGAAGGTGGGTATTTAACAAGTTTAAGCATGTAAGAGCTACTCATATCAAGGACACATTTAGATTAAAATTTAAAGCTAAAAATAGAAATTGCTAGGCTATCATATTACAATTCTTAGAAATCTAAATATATAGTTTTCAGGGTCAAAGAGTAATGACGTGCAGGTGTATCATATTACATTTCTTAGAAATATAAAAATAGAAACAGTGTATAGAAACAAGAAGAATGACAGGTTCTTGTTGTTGTCTATGCTAAAAAGTAAACCAAGGTCAAATGGTATATTACAATTCTTAGAAATCTTAAAATAGAGTACTCAAACTGAAAGATTATAGGCCCGCAGGGGTATCATATCACATTTCTTAGAGATATAAAAATAGAATCAGTTTATGGAAACAAAAAGATAAGTTGTTGTTCTTAGAAGTCTATGTCTATGCTAAAAGTAGACCAAGGTCATACTACAACCCCACTATATGTAAATTACACATGAATCATTTCTTCAACAGTGTTTAGTCCTGGTACAATTGCGAGCAAGTAAAGTCGATATAATGCAAGCAGCAACATCATTTCTGGAGCGATATATAAAAATGGACAGCATCTCCTGATGGTAGCAGTTATTCATCACCAGATGCAGATTAGCTTACTGATGCAATTCTCAAAGCACACTCTCCCCTCTACCATAAAAAATATTGATGCAGTAATATATAGAAGGACAGTGCCGGTGTCAACTCAAAATTCAAAAGCGTTCTCGAATCTGTAAAGATGGATTTAGCTGCATTGAACAGTAGCACTTTCTGTAAATCCTTCACGAACGTAAAAGACTTGGAGGTGGACGCAAAATATAAAGTGATTGATATGAATACTATCGACACAAAGTATGGTAAACATATTATCATTGAAACCCAGAAGTTTAAGTGCATACTTCCCTTACGATTTTATGAATACTTCAAAAAATAAGATCGCATTGAAAAGTTTAAACAATATCTGGCTGAGAATGACGTGTACATTACCAGCGTCGGAACTGTAGGAAAGACAACTAATTTAACATTTCTGTAAAAAAAAATAATAATAATAACATATATCTATGTATAATTGTTTGGAAATAAATTATATATTTTTTATTGCAAAAAAATGTCTTCTATTTTTTGATTAAATGAAGAGTAGGTACATCATAATGAAGAGAGTTGCTATTGATGAGACTAAAAAAATGTAGCGTATAATATGGTGTCTGCAGGTTTTTATATATTGGCTAAGCTCTTCAAGGTTAAAATTTATTGGTATCATATTACAATTCATACAAACCAATTTTCAAGGTTAAATTTTATTGACAAGGTATTGAGAAGGTATCATATTACAGTTCTTATGATAGACTCTTCAAGGTTCTTATGAATAGCAAAATAAGCATTCTTAACCAATGACACACGTAACTGGCTTTGTGAGTATTGTCGGACTTTGTGAATACTCGGTATTGCTCGGGTATCCTCGTGGAGTCTACCCTTCTATATAAGTTGAAATTTTATAATCACATATTCTCTTCGCATCATATTTTTCTAAAAAGTATATATGTGAAAGCACTATTTTTGCACGGTAAAATCGGTTACGTATTTACTATTGTAATAGTGTGTGTAAACCTAATCATAAAATCAGTTTTATTTGTTTAAATGTGGCATGTAGAAATACTGCACGATTGCATTAGCGCACATACAACGCGCTAACCAAGATACCAGACAAAGATAGAAAAGTAATGTTTGTTATAATTGATGTGCAAGTATTCAAAACAGCCAAAATTATATTTACACCTAAGGAACTAGCGATATATAATGGAGAGCAAATTACTCATTATGTATTCAAGCCTCCATTTCCATGGCACATCTTGGATAGTGAATTTCAAAAACAAGTTAACTGGTTAATTCACAACCACCACTTTATCAAGTGGGAATATGGATACACTTCTCCACATTTATTCCCTAGTATACTTTGTGATTTCATATCAACAACAGATGAGGTGTAGGTTAAAAGACGAGAGAAAGCTGATTATAATCAAACATTTTTAAAACAACGTACTACAGTGTTTGAAGAACAACCTACTTTACCCAAACTTAATTCATGCTGTTTTTTTCATACACAAAACACTTGTCACTGCGCTTTGAGACATGTATATCACTTATATGAAAAAATTGTGATGAAATTCTAATAAATAAAGATTTATTAACTAACATCTATATACATATCTTATTCACATGTATTACCTCAACGCTTTTATTGTAAAACATTATGTATATAAAGAAAGTGTGAAAATATAGTACAGTTGAAAGTGAAAAAAGCTTGTGTTAAATAAAAGTCAAAACAGTTCCAAAAAGCATGTAAATCTTAAAACTTTACGCCATGTATTTATGCAGTATAAATGACACAATTGCATTCATACATTTGTAAATCCCGGTGACTGAAATAAATATAGAATGTTCGCATTCACACCTACACACAATGCTCTCAAAGCATAATAACTGTGTTCATTATCCTGCAATTCTTGAAGCAATAATATTTACGCTCCATCGAAAATTGTAAATTTGGAGTCTTAATCAAACTAAATTAAAAGCAAGTCATGTTTTAAGTGCTGTTTGTTGTTTCAAAATTGAATTGGTTAATTTAAGCACCATTTGGATACATTTATACATGAAATTGGTAAATTGCATGTATGTGGTCCTTCTGAACTTACTTAAGTACAAAAAGTTGTGTTTTAAGTGCTCTTTGTTGTTTCAAAATGGAATTGGTTAATTTAAAAGCCATTTTGTCATATTTTGATTAATTTATACATGAAAATTGATGTATTGCAACTTATAAAACAACTGCGTTGAAAAAAAATTTTTTTCTGAGAATTAGGTGCAAATTTTAAATTTTCAGGAGCACATCTTTTGTAGGACTTTATTTATGCCTTCCCCCGCATCCTCAACTACACCCTGAGAAAACAGACGTCCACATCGAGTCGTCTTTTATCTCTTTCCATAGATACGCACATATATATTTACTTACATCACACACCTTCAAACATATATCATTTTTATGGTTCAAGTACACGTTTATCGGTTACACAACAATAATTGAATATATATTATTAATTTATATTATGAGTACAAAACAATAATTTAGCAGCTTCAGTGTGTGAATGTTTCTATTATGAGGGATTTTGGTTACTACATCATTTTGAATGAAACTTGTAGATGGAAGTGAAGAATGATTTCATAAGGCTTCGAATGTTGGACACAATGACTTTAAAGTTTGTATGTACCGCGTCAACTTCAGCTTGAGTATTAATACCATCAACAATATTGTATAATTTTTCTATCAGTTGAGCCTCTTGATTATAAATTGATTCTGCCGGATGAGGTTTAGTTATTGTTTTGACAATTATTTTTGATTCCGCAACATTTGAATGAGTTGCAATAATTAAGTTATCATTGGGATTCTAAAATAAAAAATAATAAAGCATTAAGAAAAGTAGGCTAGTATTTACAAATAAATACAATTATACCATAATCAAGCCTATGGTGTGGCATGTACATTAATAATTACACATATGTAAAGTTCGAGCTTAACATATTATCGACTACATATTTTCTTTTTGGGCATAACAGCGTTCAATTTGACTAAGCTTTTACATAATGTTCATGCCAGATTTTACATCATATGTCAAGTCATAAAGTTATAAAGTAATTTTGACTATGTTAACTCCATTTTAAGTATATGCATAATTTTTAACGTACATGCTACACCACAGGCCTGAATAATTATTAAGCGTGCAACACAAACTTAAAAATACAAACATGTTGATACAGTCGAACTCCTTAACTTGAGTTTTTGATAACTCAAACAAGGATGGTTGGTAACAGATCTTCAAGGGCTGTGTAGAATGTAACTGGATAGCTCTAACTTTTTTGTGGCCAGTCGAGTTTCAAATTATCGAAGTTCGACTGTATATATGTAATAAATGTACAGTAACAGAAACACCAAGCACCTTTCCATAGAAATACAAAAAGAATCCTATAAGAACTAATAAATGTAATAATGTCATTGGTAACACCACTAGGTTGAAAAAATGGCTCTTAAATTAACCAATTCCACTTTGAAACAACAAAGAGCACTTAAAACACAACTTTTTGTACTTACGTAAGCTCAGAGGAAACACATGTATGAAATTTGTCCATTTCATGTAGAACCAATTCAATTTTGAAACAACAAACAGCACTTAACACGTGACTTTTTTTAATTTAGTTTGATTAGGACTCCAAATTTGGAATTTTCGATGGAGCGTGAATATTACTGCTTCAAGAATTGTAGGATAATGAACGCAGCTATTTTGCTTTGAAAGCATTGTTTGCAGGTGTGAATGCGAACATTCTATGTTTACCTTAGTCACCAATGTACATTGCAAATGTATGAATGCAATTGTGTCATTTGTATTGCATAAATACATTGCGTAAAGGAACTGTTTTGACTTTTATTTAACGCAAGCTTTTTTTCAATTTCAACTATACTATATTTTCACACTTTCTTTATATGCGTAATATTTTACAATAAATCAATTTGTAACGCAACATGCACTTAAATTTGCAAAAAATGGCTGCTTTACTTTGATGTAGAAATTTATACATGAGTACACGAGTAAGTCAGACTTCCAGATGTTTTCAATTTTTTCCTTTAGATCATTTCACTTTTCTAGCACAAATTGAACTATCGCTCACATTTTTTTTAGCTGTAGTAACTTAAACTGCTTTCAGTCTGCTGCGTTTAGCTTTTCTGTGGGAAACAGTTACCGCTTCTGGGAAACGGCTACCTGTTTTTGAGAAACGGGTACCGGTTTTAGATCAGTTTTTGAACTGTTTTCGGAAAACGGGTAGCTGTTTTGAGCTATTTCTGTCTGTTGCTGGAAAAACAGGTATCTGTTTTTGAGCTGACTGCATGAAAGTTTATACTATTCACATTTTCGGTGTTTACAATGTTCTGCCGAACAATTTACAAATTGTTGTTGACTTCAGCCAACTCACTGCATAACGTTCCAAATTTTCGCTATACTAAAATTGAATTTATCTTAATTAATTAATAAAATAAGGATATTTCTATTAAACCACATAAATTGAAACTTTTTATTAGTATAGGTACTGTTTGTAAAACATAGAAAAAAAACACCCGTAATTATGTCACAAAAAATGAACTGTCCTTAACAACGTTCCGTTTAATAGTATCGAATAAAACAATATCAAATTATTTTCTTGTGAATTCAACAATTGGTGATATCGCTAAACATAACCAACATTAATAAATTGCTAAAATGTCAAATTTTACTAACTCCTGTCAAGCCTGGAAACTATCGTCATCTCCGTTTAAGTTATCGAAAGATGGCGGTACCTTACAATTTTAACCAAAAATGTAAAAATAACGTTGACTTGGACATGTATTTCATCAGAAAAGGTGTAAAGTAGTTTCCTTAAACATATTTTATTATTTTATACCTTATCTATTTTTGCTATGTTTCTGAAAGCTTACAATTTACTGACCATCTTACCTCATTGTAGCGGTGATTTTACAATAAAATATTTATTAGAATTTCATCACAATTTTTTCATATAAATGATATACATGAGCCAAAGCGCAGTGACAACTGTTTTGTGTATGAAAAAACAGCATGAATTAAGTTTGGGTAAAGTAGGTTGTTCTTCAAACACCGTGATACGTTGTTTTAAAATTTGTTGGATATAATCAGCTTTCTCTCGTCCTTTAACCTACACCTCATCTGTTGTTGATATGAAATCACTAAGTATACGAGGGAATAGATGTGGAGAAGTATATCCATATTCCCACTTGATAAAGTGGTGGTTGTGAATTAACCAGTTAGCTAAGAGCCTTGAAGAGTCGATCATAAGAACTGTAATATGATACCTTCTCAATACCTTGTCAATAAAATTTAACCTTGAAAATTGGTTTGTATGAATTGTAATATGATACCAATAAATTTTAACCTTGAAGAGCTTAGCTAATATATAAAAACCTGCAGCTACCATATTATACGCTACATTTTTTTAGTCTCATCAATAGCAACTCTCTTCATTATGATGCAATAAAAAATATATAATTTATTTCCAAACAATTATACATAGATATATCTTATTATTATTTTTTTTTTACAGAAATGTTAAATTAGTTGTCTTTCCTACAGTTCCGGCGCTGGTAATGTACACGTCATTCTCAGCCAGATATTGTTTAAACTTTTCAATGCGATCTTATTTTTTGAAGTATTCATAAAATCGTAAGGGAAGTATGCACTTAAAGTTCTGGGTTTCAATGATAATATGTTTACCATACTTTGTGTCGATAGTATTCATATCAATCACTTTATATTTTGCGTCCACCACCAAGTATTTTACGTTCGTGAAGGATTTACAGAAAGTGCTACTGTTGAATGCAGCTAGATCCATCTTTACTGATTCGAGAACGCTTTTGAATTTTGAGTTGACACCGGAACTGTCCTTCTATATATTACTGCATCAGGATTTTTTATGGTAGAGGGGAGAGTGTGCTTTGAGAATTGCATCAGTAAGCTAATCTGCATTTGATGATGAATAACTGCTACCATCAGCAGATGAAAAAATGATTCATGTGTAATTTACATATGGTGGGGTTGTAGTATGACCTTGGTCTACTTTCAGCATAGACAACAACTTATCATTCTTTTTGTTTCCATAAACTGATTCTATTTTTGTATCTCTAAGAAATGTGATATGACACCCCTGCGGGCCTATAATCTTTCAGTTTGAGGACTCTATTTTAAGATTTCTAAGAATTGTAATATACCATTTGACCTTGGTTTACTTTTTAGCATAGACAACAACACGAATCTGTCATTCTTCTTGTTTCTATACACTGATTCTATTTTTATACTTCTAAGAAATGTAATATGATACACCTGCAGGTCATTACTCTTTGACCCTGAAAACTCTATATTTAGATTTCTAAGAATTGTAATATGATGGCCTAGCAATTTCTATTTTTAGCTTTAAATTTTGATCTAAATGTGTCCTTGATATGAGTAGATCTTACATGCTTAAACTTGTTAAATACCCACCTTCATGTTTCCATGAACTGATTCTATTTTTAGATTTCCAAGAAACTTAATATGATACCCCTGCAGGTCATTATTATTTGACCTTGACAACTCTATTTTTAGATTTCTAAGAATTGTAAAATGATGATGATGGTGATGATGACTTTGCAATTTCTATTTTGAACTTTAAGTTTAGATTTTTTCGTTTGAAAAGGCTAAACTTAGAAAAATTTCTTAAAAAATACTTCTATCACCTACTAGGGCTGCCCCAATTTGATACATGTATTAGATACAATGAAAGGTTGACGGGGAGAGATGGGAGGTTTTTTTAATTTGTTTTTGGCAAACTCTGGTCCGTTTTCGAGAAAAATTGACTTTTTTTTTGTTTGAAAAGTTTGGAATTAGAAAAATCTACTTAAACACTATTTCTATCACCTACTAGGGGCAGCTTTTACATTAGGGGTAGCTGCCCCAATTTGATATATGTGTTAGATACGTTGAAAAGTCGACAGAGATGATTTTAATTATTCTTGCAATTCCGTTTTCGAGAAAAATTGATTTCTTTGTTTGAAACTAACTGGAAAAATTCTTAAAAAATATCTATCGTTACATAGCTGCCCCAATTTTATACATGTGTTAGATACATGAAATCCAAAGTTTTTTAATTTATTTTTGCAAATCTGTCCGTTTCGAGAAAATTGATTTTTTTGTTTGAAAAGTCTGAATTAGAAAAATCTCTTAAAACTATTTCTATCACCTACTAGACTTTTACATTACTAGCTGCCCAATTTGATATTGTGTTAGATACTGAAAATCACTCGTAATTACTTTCGAGAAATATTTCTTGTTTAAATCACAGATGAATCTTTTTAATTTATCTTTGGCAAATTCGCCGTTTTCGAGAAAATTGATTTTTTGTTTGAAAATGAACTTGGAAAAATTTCTTAAAAACTATTTCTATCGCTTACTAGCACAGTAGCTGCCCCAATTTATACATGTTTAGATACATTGAAAGCGTCGACAGTTTTAATTTATCTTTGGCAAATTCCCGTTTTCAGAAAATTGATTTTTTGTTTGAAACGTGACTAAAAACTTCTACAAACTCATTTCTATCACCTACTCAGGTAGCTTTTACATTCAGCTAGCTCCCACATTTGACTCATCATCGTACACTTCACTACTCATACTCAACTCACTATTACTCCTCAACTTACTTCCTTGCAAATTTGCCTTTTCAACAAATTATTTTTTGTTTGCACACCTCCTCAATTCTAACTCACCTCACTCACTCACACTCACTTCTCTTACTCACTCCACTCACACTCACTCACACTCCTCACACTCTCACTCACTCACTACTCACTCCCATCTTTTTACACACTCCTCACACTACCACTCTAACTCACATCCACTTCACCACTCACTCACATCACCACTCCACTACCTAACTACTCACACTCACTTTATTCACACTCCTCACATCCTCCTCAACTCACATCCATCTCACCACACTCACTCCACTCACTCCACCACTCCTCACCCTCAACCCTCACTCACACTCACTCACACTCACCCACTCACACACTCACACTCCACTACCTCCACACACACTCACTCACACCACTCACACTACCCTCACTCCACACTCACTCCACACTCCACACTCACTCACACCCACCCACTCACTCACTACCCTCACACTCACTCACTCTCACTCACTCACTACACTCACTCCTCTACACTCACTCCACCTCCCTCACTCACCTCCTCCCCTCACACTCCACTCCTCACACTCACTCACACTCTAAACTCCATCCTACTCACTCCCAATCTCACTCACTCACCCACTACACTCCACACTCACTCACATCCTCACTCTCACTCACACCCTCAACCTCCTCTTACACCTCACTCACAACCTCCTCAACTCATCTCCACACTACTCACCTCACACACTCCTCACACTCTACTCCCCACTCCCACTACTCCCTCACACCTCACTCCTCACATCACTCACACTCCTCCACTCATCTCAACTCCTTCACAATCACTCCCTCACCACTCACCACTCACCATCACCTCACACCACTCCACACTCACTCACACCTCACTCACACTCCCACTCACACTCACTCACACTCCACTCCACATCTCACCTACCCACTCACACTCACTCCTCCTCACACTCCTCCACTCCTCCTCACCTCCCTCCACTCCTCACACTCCTCCTACCTCCTCACACTCCTCCACACTCCTCCTCACTCCTCACTCCCCACTCCCCACTCCTCCACACTCCTCCCTCCTACACTCCCCCTCACTCACACTCCTCACACTCCCCACTCCTCATCACCTCCTCCCTCACTCACCTCACTCACCCACTCTCCCACTCACCACACTCACCACTCACTCCTCACCCTCTCACACCTCCCACCCACTCACACTCACCCACTCCCACACTCACCTCACTCACACATCACACTCCACACTCCTCCACTCACTCCACTCACTCCTCCCCTCACACTCCCCCTCACTCCTCCACCTCCCTCACACTCACTCACACTCACTCACACTCCTCCCACACCCACTCACACCTCCTCCCTCCTCACCCTCACCTCCTCACACTCCTCCCACTCCACCTCCCACACTCCTCACTCCCACTCACCTCCTCCACTCCTCACTCCTCACCTCACCTCCACCCACTCACACTCCCACCTCCCCTCACTCACACTCCACTCACACTCACTCACTCCTCCACTCCTCCACTCACTCACCCTCCACTCCACTCCACCCTCCTCCCACTCCACTCACACTCCTCACCCACTCCACTCCCCACCCTCCACACTCCCCACTCCCACCTCCTCCCCCACCTCACTCACACTCACTCACCCTCACCACACTCCACTCCCACCACTCACCTCCTCCCACCCTCCTCACACCTCCCCCACTCCACTCCTCACCTCCTCACACCTCACTCACACTCCTCACCCCTCCCACACTCCACCTCACTCACCTCCCTCCACACACCCCACTCACTCATCCCCACCACACTCACCACACTCTCCACCCACACTCACCACACTCCTCCACTCCCCACCACCACACCACCCTACACCCCACTCACCACCACCCACACCACCACCACCTCCACACCACCCACACACTCACATCACCTCACTCCACCTCACCACACCCCCACACCACATCACCTACACACCCACTCACCCACATCCTCACACACCCACTCACACTCACACCACATACACCTCACCCACACACTACACACCTCACACCACACACACACACACCACCACCACCACACCACACACACACATCACACTCACCAGCACTCACACACTCCCTACAAACTACACACACACCACACACCACACTCACCACCACTCACCAACACAACACTCACACACACCACACTACACACACACCACACACACCACCACAACACCAACACACACACTACACAACACAACACCACGACACATCACAACACAACACCAACACTCACACACACACACACATCGACACCACACACTCACACACACTCACCACCACATCAACACGACCACAGACACAGACACACACACAACACCCAGACACTACACCACCACACACAGCATCACACACCTACACACAGACACAACATCAACACCAGACACACACCACACACAAACACACACACAGTCACACGACACAACACAGACACAGACACACACAGACACATGCACCAACACCAGACACAGCACAGCACAGCACAGACACAGACACACAGCAACACAGCACACAGACACGACCACCGACACAGCCACAGCCACCGACACTACACACACGCACACGCACGCACACCACACCACACACTACACACACACACACACACACACACACACACACACTCACACACACACACACACACACACACACACACTCACACCACACACACACGCGCATGCACACCACACACACACCATGCACGCACGCACGAACGCACACTCTCACACTCACGTTAGGAGTCTAATTTATTAATTAGAACTCTATAGATGACTCGCAGCTCAATATTTATTAATTATAATATATCGTCCCGTTGCTAGGCTTTATATATTACTACAATAGTTGAAATCAAGATAAGATTGAAGATAATGTATTTAATGATTACAGTCCTTAGATATTAACAGAAAATGATTTCTTTGATAGATGGGTAATTTGACTAGATGTTTAATTGTTTTGTTAGGTTTTTAGTTGTGATCCTTTTCCATTTTAATATTCTAGTCATTCATAACTTTGTACATTATACAGGCTGTCCCTAAATTGCACAGCCAAAAGTATAAGGAAGATTACTTACGTAAAAATAAGCCAATTTAATTATATTTACCTTAGTCCAAAAGTTGATAATAACGAAGTACAGGCGTCAAAGTTGTAAAATAAAGCAAATTTTCCTTCATAGCTTTCGCTTTGAGCTAATTTTATAAAATTTCTTATATGGTGGTTTCTTGGGATGAGAAATTAAAATTTATCATCGATTTCGATGTATTTCCTAGAGGGCACTACAAGCGAGCATTAGGACATATTTAAACCGCTACAACTTTTTTGTGCTACACTGTAGGCCCTTTTATTATGTAATAGTAGTTTTCCATACCTTTTCTGTTTAAAAAAGGTACACTTTTGATATCGCTAAGAGCACCGGTGTCCGTGAAAAACGCATCTAAAGCTCATGATCCATGCAAATTATCCAAAAGTATCAAAATAATTTATTTGACTAACATATTTTTTTCCGAAATAACAATTAGTTTTTTTTTGTTTTTGATTAATTTCAATTAATTTTGAATCTTTTTTCTCTTATGAAAAATTTGGATAAGACGAACGGTTTAGCCAGGAAAATTTTTTTCTAATGCATTCCACATTTGCGCAAGCGCTTTTACTTAGGTAAAAAACGTTAGTCGCCTTTGCTTTTTAGTTACCATATCGACAGTTGAATTTATTTATCAAACGTTAGTTTTTTTCTGTCGCTTTTCGATTGATAAAGATCCATAATTATGGCTCACAGTTTCACTAATTCTGAAACGGTGGATATGCTTTTAGTCTATGTACTTTGCCATTGCAACGGTCGAAGAAGTGTACGACTTTATAGGGAAAAATATTCTTTCCGTAGAACTCCAAATCGGCATACTTTTGCGAATATCGAGAGACGTCCCCGCAAAAATGGCAAGTTTCGACCCAGCGGTGTAAATTCTGGACGCAGACGAACCATAAGGACGGGGGAAATAGAAGAAGAGATTTTGGACGCTGTTGAAATAAATCCAAAGACCGGCACACGACGTGTAGGGTTGCAATTGGGAATTCCGAAATCATCAGTTCATAGAGTTTTTCAAAAACAATTATTGCACCCCTTTCATATTCAAAAAGTTTAAGACATATTGCCCATGGATTCTGAATAACGTTTAGCTTTCTGTCGATTTAATATTCATAGAAAAATCGAAAATTCAAATTTTAGTAAAAAACGTTTAAATTTGGAAAAAATTCATAAAAAATACACTCAAAAGCTAAGCATCTTAATTATGAGTGATAATCGTGAAAGTTTGTATTTTCATAAACACGTTTACCTTAGCACAACGTGCCAGGGTATATGTTTAAAATCCACCATCCAATAAGGAAGCAGCAGATACCTATTACTCACGGTTAGCAACAAGAAAATTTAAAGAACTTGGCTAATAGACCTGAAATAGTGGTATACTTTATTAAACAGTTGAATTAAAAAGAAAACGTGCGCATGAGAAATATTGATATACGCTACTCATTTAACAAATACTATTGCTCACTGAGAAAATTAGTTTATAGATACGTCACCGACCATTACTTGTATGAATGTACGTTACCACAGCTTTGACATTCTTTAGTGTAGACAACTTTTTATAATTCTAATTTAATCTATTTGACCTTTATTTTTATGTAAAATAAATGTTTAGAATTAATTTAGTTACGATCTTCATTAGGAAGTGTTTTTCTATGACTATTCAAATCACAAAATAATAGTTTGAAATTGGATAGAAAATTATTTAGTTTACTCTTGGTTTACTTTTGGTTAATAACTTTTAGGTACCTATTAGCCCTAAAACTGAACTACATTTGTTATAGTGTAAAAACTACGCACAATAGGTAAATTAGAGATGCTATAATTAAATGGGCAATTTAGGCCATGAATCAATGTAATTAATAATTGTGAAACTTAAGCCTGACCAGTAATAATTATATTATACTTTCCAAACTTCGTAATTTTAAAGGTCAAACAATTTATGTGGACAAATCAAGAATTATAGAAAATGCGGTTTAAAACCGGTACAATTAACAAAGAGTAGGTAAGTACTTTCAATTTACTAGAAATTTGTAATTCATCAATTGGCATTGAATTCCGTAAGTTTACAAAGCAATGAATTTAAATTAGAGGACTTTTAACAGTGATTATAAAAACAATTAAAAAAATTTATTTTGGATGTTAATTCTTACAATAACAATAAAAAAAAACTGCAACTGTTGTATAGGAACATTAAAGCAGAATATGTACACTCAGTCTGTTTTTTGTTCTCATCTTATTCGTCGTCATCACGAGCATGTTTTCTCGTTGGTTTTCTACGATTTATTGGGCCTGTTGGTCTTGGTTTTGGTGTTGCTGGATTTTCTAAAGCATATAGCTGTTCGTCTGTTAATTGTCCTTTATACCAATCAGCGCTAAAATAAATGAAAACAATAAAATCCCATTAAGAAAAGGCGATATAAATTACCATTCTGGTATTTTTCTTGCCCAGTCGCATTTCTGTGTCCTTTCGTCAAACGCTTGACCTAGCTTGCACCCATTGCGACGAGGTGTGACTCCACCTATGCAAACGTAAAAATATTGGCAGTCATCGGGGTCTGGATACCTTGGGTGGGTCAAACCTACACTCTCGCTTACCTTGGGACATTCAAATTGGAATACCTCTGTAATTAAAGAATAAAAAAAAGATTTACATTTCTTTAATTCATAAAAACCGCATAATTTACATTTAAACTTATAGAAAATGTGTAAAAGTTATGTTCAACGGACGAGTGAAAATGAAATTGTCTTTAACAAAAGAAATTCGCTTTAAACAGTAATTGTATAAAGAAAAGGAAGGCATTTGTTATGCGTTGTAATTTATATGTCGTGATACGTAAAAAATTACGCTCTACATAATAAGAATTTATACCGATAAAAAATTTTCGAAGAAGGAATTCTGTTATTCAAATGTGATGTATTCACAACCGCAAAGTTTAAAACGTGACAAACATATTCAGAGTTCTAATTATTATGCATAGTTTATAGATGTGTGTAAACCTGCTTACTGTTAATTGAAAAATCATTTAACATTATGAAGTTTGTGGATAGTGAGCTAAATTGCATTGAGTAAAATTTTCATTTATTTTAATATACCTACATTAATGCAATACACTATTAACCAGCTTTTGAAGATTAAGATTAATGTTTGTCAGTTTAAGACCCACGTTAACCACTAACATTGAATTATTAACTTAATTCAATTTTACTTTTTTTTTTAATTCCACTAACCAGCGATGGCCTAGCACATTTTGCCGAAATCACCGGCACGATGTTTTGATGATCCAAAATTTTAAAAATCTGCCAAGGGTTGACGACCATACATCGAGCAAAACACATTCGACAACTTGAATATTACGTCGTGACCAAAATGCAGACACAACGATTTCACACCGCCTATAACCAAAGTCGTAAAATGAAATCGCAAAACCTGACTAAAAGGTCGTTACACCACTGTCTCTAAAAATAGTCAGAACACCGACTATACGATCGCTGTCGACCGCTTTGAGTATCAAATTAGGTATGATTATGAGCTCTTTACAAATACGCTATAAACATACATTCATAAAGAAACATTTTATCGGGGCTTTGTTCGACAAAATAACCCAGCTTCTTAAATAAAAGTAAAAATTGTTCAAGGATATTTAATCAACAAACCCTTTAATCTTACATTTAAGAATAACAAATATTTTAAGTTGTTTGCCAAATAATTCCAGAAATTGTTTTTTGGTTATGCTGTTTCAGTATTTCATTTTGGTTGTAGAATAGAATTAAACAGGAATACTCAGTGTCGTGCTTTTTTAATTTAATCTAGTTTGTCGGCGAATGAAAAACCCAAAATCAGTTGTGGTGCTAGTAAACATCAACGCCTCTGCAAACTCATTTAGCAAGATGATCATATGAATCGTGAAACTGAATATATGCGTCTGCGTGTTTGTTTGTGTCTGTGTCAGTGACTGTTTGTACCTATGTCTGTGTCTGTGTCCGTGCCTGTGCCAGTATCTGTGTCTGTGTCTGGTCTATTTCCGGCATGCCTTCGTCGTGTCACGTCTCGCCTCCTGCGTCTGCGTCTGCGTCCTGCGTCTGCGTCTGCGTCTGCGTCTGCGTCTGCGTCTGCGTCTGCGTCTGCGTCTGTGTCTGCGTCTGGTCTCGTCTGCTGTCGTCGTCCGTCCGCGTCCGTGTCCGTCTGCTGTCTGCGTCTGCGTCGTGCGTCGTCGTCTGCATGCGTCTCGGCTGTCTCGTCGTCTCGTGTGCATGTCCTCGTGTCGGTCTGTGTGTGCGTGCGTGTGTGTGTGTGTGTGTGTGTGTGTCTGTGGTGTGTGTGTGTGTCGTTGTGTCTGTTGTCTGTGTCTGTGTCTGCGTCTTTGTCTTGTGTGCTGTTGTCGTGTCGTTGCTGTGTCTCTGCCTGTGTCTCTGTGTGTGCTGTGTGTGTGTGTCTTGTGTCTGTGTCTGTTGTCTGTGTGTGTGTCTGTGTCTGTGTGTGGTGTCGTGTGTGTCTGTGTCTTTGTCTGTGTCTTTGTCTGTGTCTTTGTCTGTGTCTTTGTCTGTGTCTTTGTCTGTGACTTTGTCTGTGTCTTTGTCTGTGTCTTTGTCTGTGTCTTTGTCTGTCTTTGTCTGTGTCTTTGTCTGTGTCTTTGTCTGTGTCTTTGTCTGTGTCTTTGTCTGTGTCTTTGTTTGTGTCTTTGTCTGTGTCTTTGTCTGTGTCTTTGTCTGTGTCTTTGTCTGTGTCTTGGCCTGTCTTTGTCTGTATCATTGTCTGTGCCCTTGCCTGTGTCTTTGTCTGTGTCCTTGCCTGAGTCCTTGTCTGTGTCTTTGTCTGTGTCTTTATCGGTGTCTTTGCCTGTGTCTTGTTATATGTCTTTGTCTGTGTTTTTGTCTGTGTCTTTGTCTGTCTCTTTGTCTGTTTCTTTGTCTCTTTTGTCTATGTCTTTTTCTGTGTCTTTGTATGTCTCTTTGTATGTGTCTTTGTATTTGTCTTTGCGTGTGTCTTTGTCTGTGTCTTTGCCTGTGTCTTTGTCTGTGTATCTGTCTGAGTCATTCTCACTGTCTTTGTCTGTGCCTTCGTCTATGTCTTTGTCTGTTCTCCCCTTCCCCATCCCTCTCCCTCTCCTCTCCTCTCCTCTCTCTCCCTCTCCCTCTCCCTCTCCCTCTCCCTCTCCCTCTCCCTCTCCCTCCCTCTCCTCTCTCTCCCTCTCCCTCTCCTCTCCTCTCCCCTCCTCTCCTCTCCTCTCCCTCTCCTCTCCCTCTCCTCTCTCCTCTCCCTCTCCCTCCTCTCCCTCTCCTCTCCTCTCCTCTCCCTCTCCTCTCCCTCTCCTCTCCCTCTCCCTCTCCCTCTCCTCCTCTCCCTCTCCCTCCTCTCCCTCTCCCTCCCTCTCCCTCTCTCCCTCTCCTCTCCTCTCCTCTCCCTCTCCTCTCCCTCTCCCTCCTCTCCTCTCCCTCTCCCTCCTCTCCTCTCCCTCTCCCTCTCCTCTCCTCTCCCTCTCCCTCCCTCTCCCTCTCCCTCTCCCTCCCCTCCCTCTCCTCTCCCTCTCCCTCTCCCTCTCCTCTCCCTCTCCTCTCCCTCCTCTCCCTCCCTCTCCCTCTCCTCTCCCTCTCCCCTCCTCTCTCTCCCTCCTCCCTCTCCTCCCCCTCCCTCTCCCTCTCCCTCTCCCTCTCCCTCTCCCTCTCCCTCTCCCTCCTCTCCCTCTCCTCTCCCTCTCCCTCCCCTCTCCCTCTCCCTCCCCTCTCCTCTCCCTCTCCCTCTCCCTCTCCCTCTCCTCTCCCTCTCCCTCCCTCTCCCTCTCCCTCTCCCTCTCCCTCTCCCTCTCCCTCTCCCTCTCCTCTCTCTCCTCTCCCTCTCCTCTCCCTCTCCCTCTCCTCTCCCCTCCCTCTCCCTCCCTCCCTCTCCCTCCTCCCCTCTCCCTCTCCTCTCCCTCTCCTCTCCCTCCCTCCCTCTCCCTCTCCCTCTCCCTCCCTCTCCCTCTCCCTCTCCCTCCCTCTCCCTCTCCTCTCCCTCTCCTCTCCCTCTCCCTCTCCCTCTCCTCTCCCTCTCCCTCTCCCTCCCTCTCCCTCTCCCTCTCCCTCTCCCTCTCCTCTCCCTCTCCCTCTCCCTCCCCTCTCCCTCCCTCTCCCTCTCCCTCTCCCTCTCCCTCCCTCTCCTTCCTCTCCCTCCTCTCCCTCTTCCCTCTCTCCTCTCCCTCTCCCTCCCTCTCCCTCCCTCCATCCTCTCTTCCTCTCTCCTCTCTTCTCTCCTCTCCCTTCTCTCCTCTCACTTCTCCGTCTCCCTCCCCTCTTCTCCCTTTACCTCATCCGTCGTTCCTCTTCCACCCATTCCATCATCTCCCTTCCTCTCCTCTATCCTCTCCCTTTTTGCAATGAATTGAAGCTCAAATGTAACATTCCAAATACGTACGAGTAAGTACTAACATACATCCTCATACACAGACATCATGGCATATATATATATATATATATATATATATATATATATATATATATATATATAATAAGTATATTGGGGATGCAGTCAATGAGTGGGGACATTAAGAAAACTCTTTTTTTGTCGAGCTTTCGGAAAATATTTATTTCCTTTTCCAAGACAACTAGAACAAAAAATGAATGAAAAGTTATTAATTAACGCTTAATATTGTGAGGTTTGTTAAAATTAGCTTAACACAAAAAATTAGTAAATGCAAAAGTGAATATTTTAAGTTAATGTCAATAAATGACCAACTGTAACATGATAATCACTACAAAAGGATGACTAATAATCATACAGCAAAAAATTGTTTGGTTATTAAGTGATATTAGATCGAAAATTTGTGGAGATTGGAAATAGGTAGAGAAATTAAGATTCAAAAGTAAGAACATAACTAGAAGCACCTATTGCTCAGTCCATTAATGTCTGGTCTTCTGCTTATATTACTTTTGGGTTTATTAATACAAACTATCTCATAAAACAAACGTTTAAAGGAAATATCTTGTTGTAACATTTGAACATTGTCATAATTCATATTATGAAATTAATTAATGACATGTTCTGTTAAAGCAAGGAATTCTTCTTTTTGTATTATTTACCCGGAAGAATAATTTCTCAGAAGTGGTATAAAAAGGAGAATACCGTTCTTATGCTTTAGCAGAACATGTTATTATCGAATTACATAATATGAATTATAATGTTCAAGTGTTAAAACAAGAAGAGATTCATTTCTCGCCCACACATGTTTTTAGTCGTAGAGATTTATTATCACATTTTGGTGCAAAGAAAAAAATTATTTTCTCCTCTTTAGTGCACCTTCTACGCGTAAATAAAAGCGTGCTTTTTAAAAAAGTTTCTTTCTTCATAGTATTATTTTTATATCTATTAGAAGTTTTTTATAATAGTACATTCTCACTCACATACGCAATACAGAAGTCAATACATTTTACCATTTATTTAAGTATGGCAACTGTTATGATCGTTTTCTGGTCAATATACCTAATATTACAAATGGCGCACATTTATTCTACCACGAAGAATACAAACAGAAATCTTTAAATTGTAAATATTTCAAAAACCGTTGCAGATAGACAAAATTTACTTATTACAAAAAAAATGTAGGCCTTTCCATTTGCTTTCGAATAATGTAATAATATATAGGCAATTATTTACATTTAAACCAAAAGAACTATAAATTCTTATTTCTGGTACACCCTGTATAAAAATTAAATAAGTCATAGTATTTCTTAAAGGATCAATGTCTGCATTAATAACATGCGGAGTTAAAAATTCATAAATTTGGTAACATCAAAATAAATTTTTTAACTACGACGAAAAATGTCAATTTTTTATCTGAAGGTACAAATATTTCAAAAACGGTTAAGTTTAGCTATACGATATGAACTGGTTGTTTTTCAGAGTAGAAATGAAATCCGCAGTAAAAACCATTCCATTCCATTTAAAATAAGAAAGATAAATTGTGTACCGTATTTATGGAACACTCTGTATATGCGAAAATATTTTTAGGTTATAGCGTGCTTGAATTCAAGCAACTTTTGTATAATACGTTTTTCTACTGTACACAATTTATCCTCCAATCCACTTTTACGCACTAATGAGCAAGTATTATATATATATATATATATATATATATATATATATATATATATATATATATATATATATATATATTATATATTTAAATGTGTGTCAGTGCTGGCTAGTGCTGGTCGACTCAACAGTCTCTTAGAACTACAACACCAACGGCAGACTAAAATATATATATATATATATATATATATATATATATATATATATATATATATATATATATATATATATATATATATATATATATATATATATATATATATATTTAGGTTAGAAGGTAAAGATATTATTAAAATTATTTTATTTCTTTTAACGTTCACCTTGTAGGTTAGAAGGTCAGTGCTGTTCCACACCAGATATTTTAGTAAACAGGACAAAACTAAAATCATATTAGCGCGTATATTATGAAGTAAATAATTTTATTCCTCTTTGATAAGATAAATTTATGAGAGGAAGCTAGAAATGCATCAATAGTTTATTGAAATACCCTTCGGATGTTTGTTATTTTGAAAATTCAAAAGCGTTTGATTAAAAGAAAGGAGATAACTGAATGTGATTGTAATCAATGCGGCAAACATTAATCCTTGCACTGCTTGCCACATGCACTTGTCACTATTCATCGCCTTTTAAAACTGTGGGTTCGAAATATTTCTTAACCTTCCGTCTTTCAGCAACTATTGCACTCCTTTCCGTATCCTCTTAATTATTTTGCTTTTAAAACATTATTAGAATGCTACAGTATGGTATCGTATCTTTTTTTAATCTTTATTTATGGAAAATCGTAAAATATTTGCTAACATCTCTCACAATAAGCCAGTTAACGCAGGTGCCATTTTTTCATTTCAACAATATTAATAAATGAAAATAATTGAATAGCACCAAATGCAACCAAATGTGTATTCTTTCACATATGTTACTTAACAATTATTCCATTTCAATACAAAGTTTGTCTGTTAGTTTTATCAGATTTGAGTGAAAGATACTGTTTTCTAGAACATCTTTTGCTATAATACATACCAAAATAGTCGAAAAATTATGAAGCGCAATAAAAATACAATGTGATTAAATATCGATTAGTTTGATACTAAACGAACCTATAATTTTTAAAATGTAAATATTTACACCAGTCTAAACTGTTTACTATACTAGGAGAGAAAAAATTATCAGATAAACAAAAACTAACCTACTAACAATAGTGTAGTCTATCGCTAGCAGCTCAGATACCGAGTTATCCTTGCTAGCAGTGAATAACAAAAGTTTACAAAAGAAGAGGTATACAGTAAAACTTATTACATTGAATACATTTATAGCGGTAAGGGGGTACCTTGGAAGTTGCATATTTTCTACCATGCTCTTCATATAGCTTTTTATAACAAACTACAGACCTGCGACGGTTGCTTATGCTTACTTTTTCTATAAAATGTGCTTCTTCTGATTGAGGTTTTTCCTTTTCACTTATTGGCAGCAAATCTATGGGAATCTCCTTTCTAAACTGCGTTATGCTTATATTTTTTGACTAACTTTTTTGTGTAAAATAAACGCGTTTACAATTGTTGATCCCAACAGAATTTTGATTACCATTTTCTGATATTATTTTTATGCTACATCTGAGACAAGAAGTGTACGCTTTTATTTGGTCAGAGAGGTTGATGAAACTCTTGTTGTCATTGTTGCCTCTGATAGCTTTTTGAATTTCAGATCCATGTCGTGACTTTAACGATATTGTCTGCATGTTTTGTGGTTAACATCAGAACTTCACGATTATCACACCATTTTATTATAACTACTCCAGAATTAATTACTTTCCTTGGTAAAATTTTCTCCTTGTTTTTTAATTTTTTATTTTCATCCTTTAGATTTTCTTTTCTGTTCCTTCTAAATGAGTACTGATCTAATAATTTGTGACCAAGTCCACGGCTTGTGTAGTAGTTCTGCATATGTTGTACGTCTACTGTCCAATAAATTTTTGCAGAGTTACACCTTCTTGAAATTTTAGGCTAATGCTTTCTAAAAGCGGTTTAATTTTCTAAAGTCTATTCAACGTATCACCATTTTTAATGTCAGATAAATGCCAGTTACTCAAAAAAACTTCAAAACGGTTACGAGACGTTACTGATTTTAACTCGTTGGAATACAGAATATTGTTCGATCAATAGGAAACTAATTTAGGCATCTGAACTAATCCGATCCAAATCTGGAAGCCCAAAAAGATTTTCATTCCTTCAATATTAATATCCTTCCAGTTTATAATTCAAGCCTATTTATTGACTTCTCGTACCATTGGATTTAAAAGTTCTTAGTTCACAAATAATAAAAAGAAATGAGAAGGATTTTTTTCTATATATTTTGAATGTCATTTATTTTCAAATTTTCTGCATAAAGACCAAATTTTTTAAATGGTTCCCATTACTTCATTCCAGTGAAGATAAATAGGTTGAACAAGTAATTCATCGGGTGAATAATCGCTACTCTTCTGAAAGTTTCTTGTAACAGATTCGATCGTTGGTTCAACGTGTGTAGGACCACTAACAACTGAACCAATCTGTTATTCATTCTCTAGCATATATTCGGTAGAAAGTTGATGAGGTGAGGTATCGGGTGTAGCAGCCAAATCAATTCTTATGATTTTAGGTATTTTTCTTTTTTCGTATTGGAGAATCTGTTGGAGAAGAAGACTCGGAATATCTAGTACCTTCAAACGCTTCTTCATCTGAGAAAACATCATTTTCCATCGCTTGCAAACGCAATTGTTCTATTACGTAGTCACTCATCCTATATATTATAATAATCGGGTCATTTAGTTCACGCAGATTGCGAGACAACCGCTTGACGGATTTCGATGATTTTTTTTGATATGAAGGTAATTTTGCGTTGAAATAAATAACGGAGCCAGAATTTTATTTCAAGGTTTTAATTTTTTAACAGCCGGCGCTAATATTGTTGTCCATTATATATATATATATATATATATATATATATATATATATACTTTTAAATTGTCGAAACCATGTCTCACATGTTCTAATCGATGAAGCGTGTTCACTATATGTTTCTACCAGCAAACGAGGACTTTCAACAGCCTTTTTCTTTTGATTAAATAAGAAAAGCAGTGCGTGCCGCAAATGTTCTTTTTCAGGTACAAAATTCGACATGATCACTGAACGATAAAAGAAAGACGCTAGTTTTTGGCGGACTCAACTTGTGTGTGTCTGTGGTTTAATGTCAGACGAACAAAATGACGTATGTTGCACATTTAGTTGTAATTTCTCTAATGCATTACATTACTCATTTTCACCAATCATAAAATCTGTAAAACGTATCTTATTCCGTATAATGTAGACATATTTAACAGTAGCTTTCGAAGGGGGTAAGAAAGGGGAAAAGGCTTCCACGAATGTACTTTAATGAAAATGCTTGACTAAACGAGTAGTTTTCTCCAAGCTCTCTCCATTCCGACTTCCTATAAGCGAGATAGGATGGCGTTTGCAACATATTACATAATACACCGGGCGTGGTATGGTTTATTTTCAGTTGCGAATTGATTTAATGGTTTTGTATTATAACCGATTTATAAATAAGGTGGCACCCTTCCGTGTACCAAATTTGACTTCTCAGCTAGGTCCATTTGTTTAAATCGAACACAAGTGCCCATTTCCAACGTACTTCCGGCGAGCTCTCGTATCTGTTACCACATTCTTCTGCCAGTTATCCTTTAACAGATTACGTCGAATCTTTTTCCAGACAGTGTACATTTTTCGTTTTGCACCATTTTAGGTTGTCTTTACCTAACAGTTACTATGCTCAAAAATTTTTATGTATAGATTTTGTGTATTACGTACAACTTTTGTGACATTTCCGCTAACTTCTAAAATATTACTGGTACGTAAAAATTGGTAAAATGTAATGTAATGAAATGTAATGAAATGTAATGAAATGTAATGAAATGTAATGAAATGTAATGAAATGTAATGAAATGTAATGAAATGTAATGAAATGTAATGAAATGTAATGAAATGTAATGAAATGTAATGAAATGTAATCTAAACAATGTGAAAAGTGATGTGTTACTCGATTGTCGTTTTAAAAATGATAATATCAAATCAATAATGTTTTTTGTCGTGTTTTAATAAATAAAATAAATTGCAGAATTATCACTCATAAATGGTTTAAAAATCAAAAATTTTATTATTTAACTAAAAGTAGAATTTTTAAACATGAATCCTAATTGTGCACACGACTTCTAAAATAATCTGTGTCCGCACTCCAGATTCCCGTATATAGACATATACTGGCTAAATGCACTGCTTATGACAATGTAATTTTAAATTCCAGCAACAAAATAAAAGCTGCGTGGAGAATTATTAATAGTTTTATGAACGTTTCTATTCCCGAAAAGCCATCGATTGATGCTGAGGAATTTAATAATTATTTTGTTCTTCCAGCAAATACGTCTTTAAAAGTTTCTGCTGTAAGTTTTAATCTAAAAAATACTGTTGATAATGTAAGTGAAAAGAATCAAAATAATTGCTTCGCGTTTCAACCTGTATCAGAAATTGCTGTTAGAGATATTATTCAATCTCTCAAAAGTAGTAATACAAGAGATTTCTATGGTGTATTCACTAAAGTGATTAAATTTAATGGTAGCATGTTAGTAAAACCTCTTACTAAGTTAATCAACTTATCGCTTGAGTGTGGCCTCTTTCCTGATGAGCTTAAGATAGCTAGAGTCTTTCCACTTCATAAAAAAGGAGATATTAATGATCCTAAAAACTATCGGCCCATATCAATATTACCAATTATTTCTAAAATTTTGAACGTGTGATATACAATCAAATAGTAGGTTTCTTTGAATTTAATACATTATTCTTTAAACAACAATTTGATTTCGCAAAGGACAAAATACTTCAGATGCAGTAGCATTTTATTAACTATACTCTAGATTGTTTTGAAAATGTGAATATTCTATAGCCTTGTTCTTAGATTTTGCTCGAGCTTTTGATAGTGTGTCGCATGAGATTCTTGTTCAGAAATTAAGACAAATTTATAATTTTGGTACTCTTAGCTGCAAATTAATTTATTCTTACTTGAAAAACAGACGCCAAGTCGTAACAGTGAATGATAAAACATCAAAGTCCCGTTTATTGACTTTGGGAGTTCCCCAGGGATCAATACTAGGACCACTCCTTTTTTTAATATTTATTAACGATTTACCACCTCATTTGTCTAACGTTAACCATTGTCTTCTGTATGCAGACGACACAACATTAATTATTAGTGATAGTGATCCTTCTAAAGTTTTAATCAAGGCCCAAAATGCTTTAATTTCGGCAGAACAGTGGTGCCAAAATAATCTTTTAATTCTAAATAAAAACAAAACCATTCAAATGATGAGCACCTTGAAACCTCATTCACTTCATAACTCCAACTTTGTGCATTTTTTGGGTGTCAAATTAGATCCAAAACTTAGCTTTTCAGAACATGTTAAGTCTTTAGCCAAATTATTATGTTCTAATATTTATCTCATGCGCCGCCTTGCAGCTAGTATTTCAGAAAATATGCTAAAAATGGCCTATTTCTCATTTATCCACTGCCATCTGTGTTACTGCAACATAGTTTGGCGTAATTGCTCTCAATCGTCGCGAATTTTCGCCCTTAAACGTCGCGCTGTTCGAGTACTGGGGGGACTTGGGTATACCGAAGATTGCAAATCTCTTTTTATTAAATCGTCGCGAATTTTCGCCCTTCAACGTCGCGCTGTTCGAGTACTGGGGAGACTTGGGTATACCGAAGATTGCAAATCTCTTTTTATTAAATTTAATATTTTAACTGTTCCTAGTATTTTTATTCTAAACTGCATACTTTATGCTAAAGCTCATTCTGATATTTATTCAACTAGGTCCACTGTTCATGAGTATGGAACGAGATACAGTAGTGATATATGTAGAAACTTTTATAGACTAACAAAAACACATAATAGTTTTATTAATTTATCTGTGAAATATTTTAATTTATTACCAACAAAAATTAGGAACTTAGATTTTGGATTGCTAAAACGGAAAATTAAGTTCTTTTTATTAAATAAAGCCTTTTATAGTGTTCAAGAATTTGAATCTTGTAATTTAAGACTTCTGTAAAGTGTTTTTACAGCAATAAACCATATTATTATTATATTATTATTATTATTATACAGTGCCTGTTTAAAGCCCTCCTTCCCCTTCCCACAACCTATTATGTGAACCATAACACTAAAATTAATAAAAGTGGGTAACCGAACTAAGGCACTTATACAACGTTTTTGATGGTATTCAGTGACGTAATCATAATCATTTTGCACAATAATATTAAATGGGATCATATGGAAAGTAATACTTCATTTGAATGCTCGTTTCACGTGCTTTTTAACGGCATCAACAACATTAAAATATTACTACTGATTTATAAGTTTCAAACCAAAAACCTCAAAACATTAATTGGCGTTTTGAGATTGAATCTCCTGAATCAGTAGTAATATTTTAATGTTGTTGAACTGGGAAAAACTTTCAAATGAGATACTGATATATATTATATATATATATATATATATCATATATATATATATATATATATATATATATATTAAAGAACCAGCGTTCTGTACGTATGTGTTTTAGAATAAATTAGGTGCGGACCATCCTGTATGTAAGATTTCATAAGTTTACGCGATATTGCACAACAAATAATTTATTCATCACTGCTGACGTGTATTCTAAGAAACCGTAAGTTTCTGCACGTCAGAACGATTTTAACCAATCACGTAACGGTATTCCCCGCACGGTAGCCGCGAAACCGCCCACAGATGCACCTTTATAAACTCGCGACGCGCATAAGATGAATGAAGTAGATTCAAGTTAAGCCGATATCCAGCAGCCGCCACCGTACCGTTGAGTACCGACCTGTTATCACCGACGAAAATTGAATCTTAGTTTTAAGCCGATATCCAGCAGCCGCCACCGTACCGTTGACCGTTCCAGAAACCAGTAGCCGCAGCCGCTCCGTTTGCTTAGCGTAAGCACCGACCTGTTGTTCATCGACGAAGAGTCCGTCGCGATCGGGCAACCTAAAGTTCAATTCTGTACTGCTATTTAATAGACACGTAAGTTGTAAAGTTATACATTCTGACAATTTACACTCAAACACTACAGACCGTAAATAATTCCGGGCTGAGCTCCAGGAGTTATACAACACCTAGAGTAACGCAGGGGTAGCCCCGACGGAACTCGCCAATACAAACCACACTAGCACCTAGAGTAGCACGAAGGGTAGATCCCATCGTCACTGCCACCACAAAGTACACCTAGAGGAACGCAGGGGTAACCCCGACGTATCTCACCAACACTTGAGGGTGAAGGGTTGTTACAGGGCTGTAAAGACCTACGACCTTTCTCTTAGTATACAGTAAAGACAGGCCGTCGCCTTCGTCTTCTGGACATTACTGAAATCCCGTTCGAAACTCATGACTACCAAGACAACACGTAATAACCATACACGGTGTCTTTGAATTGCAGAGGAATACCTCCATAACCTTGGTATAAATTAGTAGTCCACCTAACCATCGTAAATACCTGGTGCGAGCTTGTTTGTAAATATATTAGATAGTACGTAAATTATTCTATCTTTACGTAAACCTATTAAAGTAGTTTTAATATTAAGTATTTTGTTCCCTTGATTAATTATAAATAATTAAACTTAGTATAGAGATCGGTAATTAATTTAGTTAGATAAATTTATCTAATTGCCTACATTAAACCGGTTATAAAGAAAGACCGTCGAGAGAGCTTGCGTTTGCAGACGCGCATTTCGCGTGTATTATTTCCGAGGAGTAGGACATCCTGCTTCAGCGCTTCAGAGTTACTGACATACAAACACGATATCGATTTTCTCAACGAATCGAGTTCATTGCGCTGGCGCTTCGATCAACCACTGTATCGAGCATAACACTCGCGCTACTGTACATACAGGACCGTAACCTAAACTTGGCCTCTTAGGTAAGGAATAGATTAAACAAACTCTCTTTTGTTCACAGAAGCGACGTCGCACCCAGTGACGCCAGGACCCGGACCGAGAAGTTCACCTACCATTGTGTTAATTACCTTCTGACATTATTTTATTTATTGTAAATATCACATTAATATACGTGTTAAAAATGCTTTACGAATTTTATTTAAGGTTACAGTGTTAAGCCCATCCAGTAATTACTACGAACCACACCCCGTTTATAAAATAAACCCGATTGAGCAAAGCCGAGGCAAGATAAAACCGCTGGGTTACCAAACCAGAAGGGCGCAATATAAGTAAAGTATATAAAAGTAGCACCTAAAAGTAAGGGCGTTATAAATTTGGCCCAACGTGGGGCTCGAAAACACTGAACACCTTAAATAATTTTCCGTTTACAGATTCCAAAAGGACCGCAGAAGTACCAGTAATCACATATTTTGTTTTCCAGAGACACTAATCTGTCTGTTACAGGATGAGTATACCGAGGGACTCTGAAGATACCGACACCAGAGTGGGATGGATTTACCATCTCAAGAAGGATGAATTAGCAACCGAAGCTAGGAAATATAAACTAGAGACAGGAGGAATGTAGATGCACTTCGGGCCAGGATAATAAAATACTTACGCACCGGAGAAGGACAAGTAACCACACTGACACCAGAAATACTAACATTAGCCGCTCCGATACCATCACCACCAGCTGGGGAACACCTAGACATTACCGGAACCAGACGCGCCGATATTTGCGATAGAATACGCAAATGGGGTGTGAAATACGACGGTATCAGCGATCCGATTTCTTTCTTGGAAAGAGTAGAGGAATTACAAACGTGCTACAACATCACCGACCGTGATCTATTACTCGCCCTTCCGGAATTATTAAAGGAAAGCACCCTGTTATGGTACAGAAACCATCAACAATCCTGGATGACTTGGAAAGATTTCTTGGTCAGTTTTAAAATACAATTTTTACCACCGCGACATCAATTTCAATTGGGAGGAAATCCGAAATAGATTGCAAAAACCCCGAGAAAAAGCTACGGAATACGTGACTGCCGTCCTGACCCTAATGCGACGCCATGGAAACATGTCGAGAGAAGAACAACTACAACGTATGTATGACAACCTGAGGGTGGAATATAAATATTACATCCGCCAGAGAGTTTTAAAGACCTGACCGAACTTCTCGAGTTGGCCACCAATTCGAAATGCTACCTCCGCGGACACACTCGCCGTCTCCCAGTCCAAACCGCCAGAAGGTACACTTGTGGTCTAACACCAGCACCTGACACACCAGCACACCGTCCCCGTGAAATCAACACCACTAAAACCGTTCCAACACCTATCACCACCCGTATGACCGCTCCACCGTCTGCTGGAGATGTGGAAAACCGGACACTTCAAAGAGAGGTGTAGAGAACCGTTTAAAGCTTTTTGCTCGAGATGCAGCAAAGAAGGTGTATTATCCGCGACTGCCCCTGTCCGCGGTCGGAAAACTCAGACGCCGGTAAAGGGACACCAGGAACTTTTACTACCCCGGCTTTTAAACCTGGAAACAAAACAACCGCCAGCGAGTGGACCACTGGCTACAAACCGTAACGCAGTTTACACGAAGGAAACCCGATAAAAGATTAGATCGTTCCTACGATGATAGACTCTTCCTAGAGATTATGGTCTTTAACAAAACCATCAATGCTTTAATTGATACCGGAGCCTCCCGAACATATATAGGCGAGAAAGTAAAAATTTACTAATTAACAACCGTATATATCCGAGCACGCTAAAAGCTGCAACTGTACGTCTTGCCGACAGTTCCATGACTGAAACCGCGGCTTATACATTTTCCCCGCCAAGATAGGCACTAAAACTCTCCAGTTACCGGGCTATTACATTCCCCAACTGTCCACCGACATTGTGATTGGATTAGACGCGCTGGAACATCGTCAGGCCACTCTACACATACACCAGAAACAACTAGAAATCGCCGGAATACGTATCCCTTGCAAAGTTCCGTACAAGGAGGCTTGAGTGGAATACATGGACCAGACGTAGACCAGCTGCCGAGTTAAACGAATTCCTGGAAACCGAGATGAGGAAATTCACAAAGGTAACAGGAAAAGCCATAGATGTCATACATAAGATCACGCTCGTGCCCGATGCTAAACCGATCAAACAGCGATACTATCCCCGCAATCCAGCAATGCAAGAACTTATCAATCAAGAGGTTGATAATATGCTCGCAGAGGACATAATAGAACCGTCCCACAGCCCGTGGAGTTCTCCCGTAGTGTTGGTTAAGAAACCAACTGGTTCATATCGATTCTGCGTCGACTTTCGAAAAGTTAACCAGGTCACCATCAAAGATGCATACCCGTTACCATATATTCAAGGCATCTTAGACCAGTTGCGAGAAGCAAGCCATATCAGTACCCTAGACCTGAAACAAGGATACTGGCAAATTCCTCTAGAAGATGGAAGTAAATCCATCACCGCTTTTACAGTACCCGGCCGTGGACTATACCAATTCAAAGTTCTACCGTTTGGACTTCATTCCGCCCCTGCTACATTCCAGAGATTCCTAGATTCTATTATCCAGAACTGATTGGACGCGCTTTTGTATATCTAGATGATATCATAGTCCTGGGAAAACATTTCAAGAACACCTGCATAACCTACGGAAGTATTCAAGAGACTACGTGATAACGGACTTCAACTACAACCAGACAAATGCTACTTCTGTCAGACCCAACTCAAATACTTGGGACACGTCGTCACCGCAAAAGGAATTTTACCTGATCCAGGAAAAATCGACGCAATTATCCAAATACCCGCTCCCCGTACCGTTAAGCAACTCCGTCAATTTTGGCGTCGTGGTACCGCAAATATGTTAGCGGCTTTGCGAAACTAAGTGAACCGCTTACCGAACTCTTGAAAAAGAACACCAGATATCAGTGGACCGACACCCAAAATCACGCCTTTGAAGCCATTAAACAACCTTTTGTATTACAAACCGACGCAAGTACCACCGGAATTGGAGCCGTGCTAACACAAGGACAAGCACCGAATGAACGAGTGATAGCGTACATCAGCAGGGCACTGAACCCCGCGGAAAGGAATTACTCGACGATTGAACAAGAGTGTCTGGCCGTAGTATGGTCCATACAAAAACTCAAAAGTTACCTAGAGGGTTATAAATTCACTCTGTTAACAGATCATAGAAGTCTCAAGTGGCTTCGCACGCTAGAGAAACCGACATCCCGTCTAGCCCGCTGGATAATGGAACTACAACAGTTCGACTTCCAGGTGGAGTACCGAAAGGGCACTGAACAATGTAGCCGACGCGCTATCTCGCTTACACGAGGACTATAACGTAAAACCGACCTATCTCCATTAGAGGTGGAGGAAACCGAAGAAATAACCTGTCCGTGGTATAAATACTTGATACAGCAAGTCCGAGAACACCCCGATCAACACCCAAGATATAAAATAGAGGAAGGTCAACTATTTAAATCATTCCCTGATCCGACACCCGAAAAAGAGATGGGAAGCCATCCTAGTTGGAAAATTTGTATACCGCTAGAAAAACGCCGAGATATCCTGGAAGAATGTCACGATGTCCCCACCGCAGGACACCTAGGAATTGCGAAAACACTATGCCGCATATACCGCAATTACTACTGGCCCACCATAAAATCCGACGTGATAAAATACGTAAAAACGTGTATAAGTTGTCAGACTTATAAAGGTAGTACGCAAAAGCCGCAAGGAGAAATGTACTTTTCGCGACCTGGACATCCGTGGAATAATGTAAGTACGGACCTTATCGGACCGCTGCCGCGTTCCAAGAAAGGCTATAAATTCCTGTTAGTTTTTCAAGACCGGTTAACTAAATGGGTCGAACTTAAACCGCTCCGCAACGCTACCAGTCCGCCGATTATCCAAGCGTTAAAAGAACAAATAATATACCGCTTTGGAACTCCCCGACACCTGATCTCTGATAACGGCCCACAATATACCAGCAAACTATTCCGCACGTTCTTGAAGGAGCATGGAATCAACCATCGTTCTACTCCACCATACTCCCGCATGCCAACCCGGTGGAAAGAACCAATAAAGTGATCGGGACGATGATCGCACAATTTACGCGAAACAACCAGCGAGTGGGACGCTCACCTGCCTGAAATAGCATTCGCTATCAATACCGTACAGCATGGATCAACTGGTTTCTCCCCTGCCTTACTTAATCTTGGGAGAGAATTAGAACCACCTAGGGCCTGGTCAACCCAGAAACAACCGCCGACAACAGAAGCCACCGCCGTAACCGCAGCTGATCAAGCGCAACACATGAAGTATTTAAAAGATCTACAAGAACTTGCTAGAGATTCATTAGCAAAGACCTTTGAAGTACAACGGTATCATTACAACCTGCGTCACCGAGCCTACCGCCCCCGCAAAGGAGATCTCGTATATCGTAAAACCCATTACCTGTCAAGCAAAGCGAAGAATTTTCCGCGAAATTAGCGAAAAGTATGCCGGTCCTTACCTTGTGTATAAAATCAAATCGCCCGTAATTGTCGAGCTCCGAGAACCCGGTAGTAGGAAAAGCGCGGGAGAAGCGCATGTAAAAGATTTGAGAAATGCGACTGACGTCACCGATCCGACTAGACCAACGACCAATGGTAACGTTGAAAATTTAACGGCTATTAAAAACCCGCGTATTCGAAATCATATAAAAGCAAAGGATAAAACCAGAAATGCTATCTCCCACAACATGGCCACATTTAAACAAACTCCGCCGCCTACGCCCCGCACACCGTCTCCAGGACCATCCGGGAGGGGTGCGGAATGGTATTGGTCACCACCCCGGCTCCACACGGATGGTAGACCGAAGACCCCGGACACACCGGAACATCTACGCCGGACGGCCGAGGTCACAGAAGGAATTAAGGACCTACGGATCCAAGAGGTCTCCGAACCGGCCCACCTTATGCCGCCACCCCCGGTGTACCTTAACCGCCGACAGCGACGCAATCGCCGCCGCGTCAGCGTAATCACGCCCGACGGCGCAAGAATAAAAGTGAAGCGGACGGATCTTCCGCAAGAAGAGGAAAGGGTGGTATGTAAAGAACCAGCGTTCTGTACGTATGTGTTTTAGAATAAATTAGGTGCGGACCATCCTGTATGTAAGATTTCATAAGTTTACGCGATATTGCACAACAAATAATTTATTCATCACTGCTGACGTGTAGTTCTAAGAAACCGTAAGTTTCTGCACGTCAGAACGATTTTAACCAACCACGTAACGGTATTCCCCGCACGGTAGCCGCGAAACCGCCCACAGATGCACCTTTATAAACTCGCGACGCGCATAAAGATGGAATGAATCTCCGTAGATTCAAGTTAAGCCGATATCCAGCAGCCGCCACCGTACCGTTGAGTAAGCACCGACCTGTTAGTCACCGACGAAAATAGATGAATCTCAGTAGATTCAAGTTAAGCCGATATCCAGCAGCCGCCACCGTACCGTTGACCGTTCCAGAAACCAGTAGCCGCAGCCGCTCCGTTTGCTTAGCGTAAGCACCGACCTGTTGTTCATCGACGAAGAGTCCGTCGCGATCGGGCAACCTAAAGTTCAATTCTGTACTGCTATTTAATAGACACGTAAGTTGTAAAGTTATACATTCTGACAATTTACACTCAAACACTACAGACCGTAAATAATTCCGGGCTGAGCTCCAGGAGTTATATCACATACACCTAGAGTAACGCAGGGGTAGCCCCCGACGGAACTCGCCAATACAAACCACACTAGCACCTAGAGTAGCACGAAGGGTAGATCTCATCGTCACTCGCCACCACAAAGTACACCTAGAGGAACGCAGGGGTAACCCCCGACGTATCTCACCAACACTTGAGGGTGAAGGGTTGTTACAGGGCTGTAAAGACCTACGACCTTTCTCTTAGTATACACAGTAAAGACAGGCCGTCGCCTTCGTCTTCTGGACATTACTGAAATCCCGTTCGAAACTCATATACTACCTACAGACAACACGTAATAACCATACACGGTGTCTTTGAATTGCAGAGGAATACCTCCATAACCTATAGTATAAATTAGTAGTCCACCTAACCATCGTAAATACCTGGTGCGAGCTTGTTTGTAAATATATTAGATAGTACGTAAATTATTCTATCTTTACGTAAACCTATTAAAGTAGTTTTAATATTAAGTATTTTGTTCCCTTGATTAATTATAAATAATTAAACTTAGTATAGAGATCGGTAATTAATTTAGTTAGATAAATTTATCTAATTGCCTACATTAAATCGGTTATAACCAGAGAAAGACCGTCGAGAGAGCTTGCGTTTGCAGACGCGCTTTCGCGTGTATTATTTCCCGAGGAGTAGGACATCCCTGCTTCAGCGCTTCAGAGTTACTGACATACAAACACGATATCGATTTTCTCACACGAATCGAGTTCATTGCGCTGGCGCTTCGATCAACCACTGTATCGAGCATAACACTCGCGCTACTGTACATACAGGACCGTAACCTAAACTTGGCCTCTTAGGTAAGGAATAGATTAAACACAACTCTCTTTTGTTCACAGAAGCGACGTCGCACCCAGTGACGCCAGGACCCGGACCGAGAAGTTCACCTACCTATTGTGTTAATTACCTTCTGACATTATTTTATTTATTGTAAATATCACATTAATATACGTGTTAAAAATGCTTTACGAATTTTATTTAAGGTTACAGTGTTAAGCCCATCCAGTAATTACTACGAACCACACCCCGTTTATAAAATAAACCCGATTGAGCAAAGCCGAGGCAAGATAAAACCGCGCTGGGTTACCAAACCAGAAGGGCGCAATATAAGTAAAAGTATATAAAAGTAGCACCTAAAAGTAAGGGGCGTTATATATATATATATATATATATATATATATATATATGCATTTTTTACGATTTCTATTGATGCTGCAGCATTCAATTTATGTAAAAATAGCTTTTTTAAATTTAAATAGCATTTCTAGTATACCAAACTGCTTGAAACTTATCTAATAGTTTCTTAGTGCCTTTCATGAGTGCAAAAAAAAATGCAAAAAATCTACGATTTTGCCATAATAGCAGTATGCCAAATTTTATCACTCCAGTTCAAACGGTCTGACCGTTATCATAAAGAAACGTGAAAATCCGTCAAAATCTACAGGTCCCATGATAGCAATACCTTCCCTTTATTATATTTCGTATAGTGTACGGGAATGTAATGAAAATGATGTCTTTGATGAGATATTACTGAATTATTTTTATGTTTCCATTATTATGAATATTGACATAATGAATTATGATACTTGTTCGTTGGTTTAAATAAGAAAGGCTAATTTTATCAATGCTCTCAACTGACTAAACACGATGGTTGCCTTTTATATTATTACAGGTGATCGCTATGTGGCGCTATTGAAATGTGCAATCACGTATTTGGCTTAGAAATGAAGTAATTTGTTGACAGTGAGCGTTTGAGGAAAGTAATTTTGTGAAAAAAAGAAGTCATTCGAGAAGGTTTTCGGTAAATGATTTTTTACGACTTTCGTAAAGGCGCAACTCAACAAAAATGCATAGAACCGCGTTGTTTAACTTTTGGTAATAAAGTACCATCAGAAAACACTGTTTATAATTGGTTTGCAGAATTTTCTAGTGGCGGTGCGTCTGTCAGTGACTAATGTCGCGAAGGCCGACCAAAATCGGTTGTGATTCCAAAAATATATATGCTGTGCGCTACATGATTGTAAAAGGTCGGAATGTGAGCGAGGAACAACGTCGTTACAGGTACCGAAACACGGATATACTCGCATAAACTGGAAACTAAGGAACAATTTACTGTGTAAAAAAGGTGTTCGTTTACGAAGCACTTCCAACAAAATGACAGCTTGTTTCTTCGGTTGCACTGGACATTCGCAACCATTCCTTTAAAAATTCGAAGAATAGTTAACGCTGAATGGTATACAATAATTTGTTTGCTAGAATTAGGAAAAACAATCAAAAACGTGTTGTCATCGTCCTTCTGACAATGCCAGCTCCCATACACCACGTCGAACAATTGATTATTTGAAGAATTACCCGTATTCACCCGATTTATCGTCTAATGACTTTTTTCTGTTCCCGAATGTCAAACAAAAAATTTGTGTACAGCGATTTTCATCCTTTCAAGAACCTTTGAAAACCACGTTTTGCAGATATCAACTTTAGAGTGGGAAAAATGTTTCGAACGTATGGTTTGAACGCATTCACAAATGTGTATAACTGAAAGGCGAATATTTTGAAAAGCAATGAATTTCCTAATTCTTGTAACTACTTAGAAGGTAGCCCTCGTATGTATCAAATATATATATATATATATATATATATATATATATATATATATATATATATATATAAAGTGTGTCCAGTTTAAGATGAAATGCATGGGGATATTGGAAACCGTTAGAGATACGAAGATGGTTAAATGGAGAAAAAGTTGCGTCATTATATGCCCAAGAAGTAACCATGGTTACATGTCAAAAAATCCTTTCCATTTACTAGACACAGGGTGATAACTGAAAATATGCGTTTTCTAAAAATCGCTATATCTTGTTTCTTGCAAGAGATACATCCTCGATTTTTGCAGGATGGGGTAACAGGTAGCGAGGATTTCAAAAATGATTTTGAAGAAAATCTAGGCCTACTAGATTTTGAGATAATGCACGCAACTTTCGATTTTCTTATGGACGCCATATTGGATTTTTGCATTTTTGAATTCTTCATAAAAAATGCTTTTCAACCATATATCATATGTTTATAATCTGCCAATGAGAAAGTGTCAAATTACACAATTAAATTTATATCAAAGCAACCTTGACATATTATGTATTTTAATTAAATGAAAATTAATCTACAAATTAAACTAACTATTGAGAACAATATTATTGATTATTAACATAAATCATAATAATAAAAGTGACAAAAACAACAAAAATAAAATTTAATATTATACTGAATTTTACTATTAATTAATCAAATGCTCGAATAAACCTTCATTCTCCTGCAAACACCATCTGCATCGAGTTAGCACTGCATCACAAGAGTTCCTTATCATCTCGCATTTTGAATTCTTCATAAAAATGCTTTTCAACCATATACCAGATGTTTATAATATGCCAATGAGAAAGTGTCAAATTACACAATTAAATTTATATCAAACTAGGCCTTTGCCAATCAACCATCTATTCAATTATTGCAAGAGAATGGAGGTTTATTCGAGCATTTGATTAATTAATAGTAAAATTCAGTATAATATTAAATTTTATTTTTGTTGTTTTTGTCACTTTTATTATTATGATTTATGTTAATAATCAATAATATTGTTCTCAATAGTTATTTTAATTTCTAGATTAATTTTCATTTAATTAAAATACATAATATGTCAAGGTTGCTTTGATATAAATTTAATTGTGTAATTTGACACTTTCTCATTGGCAGATTATAAACATATGATATATGGTTGAAAAGCATTTTTATGAAGAATTCAAAATGCAAAAATCCAATATGGCGTCCATAAGAAAATCGAAAGTTGCGTGCATTATCTCAAAATCTAGTAGGCCTAGATTTTTTCAAAATCATTTTGAAATCCTCGCTACCTGTTACCCCATCCTGCAAAAATCGTGGATGTATCTCTTGCAAGAAACAAGATATAGCGATTTTTAGAAAACGCATATTTTCAGTTATCACCCTGTGTCTAGTAAATGGAAGGATTTTTGACATGTAACCATGGTTACTTCTTGGGCATATAATGACGCAACTTTTCTCCATTTAACCATCTTCGTATCTTTAACGGTTTCCAATATCCCCATGCATTTCATCTTAAACTGGACACCCTGTATATATATATATATATATATATATATATATATATATATATATATATATATATATGCTAGTGGCTAAATATGTAATCACTTTGCTATGGCATTGATTAAAAAATTTTAAATGGTAATTAATGCTACAATTAGATGTCAGACATTGACCTTAATATTTATAAGAGTAATAAAAGCAATATTTTCTTCTTTCATCTGTGATTTAAAAAACTAATGAATCATGATGGTTAACCAATAAATGTAATAATTATTTGCATGAATAGTTTTTAATTTGTTATTGATGTCACTATTCAGCTTTTGTACTTAATCAGAATGACTGTTGCTTTAATACTTTTCCATAAAAGCGAAAAAATGCGAAAGTGTACATTTTTACGGATTTCTAATTATACCACTCGACTTTGCTAAATAAATTAAAGAAATTCTATAAAATCATAATAATGACAAGGTTTCTCACAAGGTTAGATTGGTTTATTAAATAAACATTACTTTTGATTAATTACCTTTAGAGGAGCATCCTTTCTTCTTAGCTTCATCCGGCCATGTGCATATACCATTATTTTCATTATAAACTAACCCATCCGGACAAACAATCATATTAAATTTACCATCAACGCAATAATAAAATGTATTGCATACATTGGGTTCTTCGTGTCCGAAATATCCGTGTTTTCTAGGACAGTTAGGAGAGGGTTGAGGAGTTTCTGTGTAATAATAGATTGTAAGTATTTAGAAAGCTTATAAATTGAATGCAGTTAAAAATAGAAAGGATTAAATAATGTACAACTTACGCAGCTTTGGTCTCTGTGAACAATTAATATTAAATGGAAGATCACATTTCTCATATTCCGTACTGAAATCATTAAAGACCATGCCATCCGGGCATAATTTTTCAGTTATTTCTCCATCTTTACATTCGTAATATTTGTCACATTGTTCAGCGTCAGCAAAGTATCCATAAGGTTCTGGACACTGCTCTGATGTTTCTTCATCTAAATCATCATTTTTTTTATGCTTTTGTTGTTGATTACGAGCAGAAAGTACAAAACCTAAAAAAAAATCATATTTATTAATCACGTGTATCAAAACAAACCTACTTGTGCAGTAGTTAATTAATTTCCTTTCTAATTAAGGAAAAGTGATACTAAGCGGATGTACATATAACATTTCATGTAAATTAGATCAAATAGGGAAATCTTTATTGTAGTGTGAATTTAAATGACGCTATAGGGAGTTGTTGGCCTTTGGTGATGAAGTAATAATTTGTTAAATCACTTTCACATTACATACCGTTATTTCAGATAGCGCATCACATATACATATTGAAATGCTGGTTGGTTTACATTTTGTGGCACATATTTTCAAATTAATTAAATGCTAGTTAGTTTGAAACACTTCAATTAAAACACTTTAAATGTAAATGAAATCGCAAAAAAATGTAATGGTAATATAATGGTAAGCTTACCCGTAGCCAGAAGTAGGATGACCAAGTTTAATACTCGCGCCATATCGAAGAACTAGCTGCCTTCTTGCAGTTCTTTGGTTTATAACGCGGTTCCACAAAGTCGATGCGGATTGACCTTGCACCTAACATACAAAGACAGCAGTCAATCTGTAAGTAATTACTAACATTTTTTATTTCTTGTTTAATTATACATTTTCTTTTCTCCGAAAGAAGATGTCTACTCATGGTAGGTATTCAGTACATCGTTTCAGATCGACGCGTGAGAAAATATAAGAAAATTTATAGTCTTGCTTGAATAAAAAGCGTTTTTAAAAATATTGTTTTGAAAATCACCTAATTCTGAAATTTCTATGGAAAACAATAAAATAATGTACTGAAAAACAAGTATTGCAATAAACGTTATTGTAAAAACATTGTACCTAGTATGCGTATTTCATAGTATTTTTTCTGTTTCGGAACTTAAAGGACCAGGCAGCCGGCTTATGGAGAAATGGACTCCGGTTAATTTGCCTTAATTTTTGGGATGTTGAAGATATCGACTTCATGAACAATAGTGCCCATGGGCACAACTCAATCCTATGGCCAGTTTTCAATTTACAGGGTGATGAAGTTGAAAAATAGCCATTTTTTAAAACGTATTAAAATGTAATTTTCTTAATGTATTAAGGATTTTTTGCTGTAATAGTATTCTAATAACATCCAAAAATTTTGCTTTGTGTAGAAAAAGTATTATTTGATACAGGGTGATTCAAAAATGACCAAAAAACAGTAGGAATATGAAAATATTAATATTTGGTCTGAATTTACTTTAGTTGGACTTATTATAACAAGATATAAAAACATTTTATACAGGGTGAGTCAAAAAGTTGATCGACTCTGCAGGTTATTTTTACTACAATTTTATATATTTTGTAATACAAGTCAGTAGTCGACATTGAACCATTTTCAAAAATATATAATTTATAAATTAAATACAGGGTGATTCACAAGATATTTAAGGTAGAAAATTACGAAAATTGATTTTTTGAATCACCCTGTAATTTAATATTTCCTCCGTTAATTTCTACTTTTTCTTATTGTCTGTAATTTGAGTTTGTTAGTCCCCTATAGAAGTTTTGCGAAGTTACTATGATCAGTTTTTTTATATCGACTTTGTGATGATAAGCCTGTCACAATGAATACGCTTATACGTGAGCTCATAAATGTTTTTATTTTATTTAATCATTCATGATTTATGTCATTCTAACGTTATTTGTTTAAGGAAACAAATAATATGTAACATATAATATCAACAAATAATGTATTCATAGTGAGCCAAACCTCTGAAGACGCAAATATTATTAGAGAGCCAAATATCCGAAGACGCAAATATTATTATGTCATTTATCTACATACCTATCTGCAATCAGTTTGAATAAGTTACTTATAGGTGTAATGTATGTATTTTATAAGTAATAATCTTACCACCATAGAGGTAGAGTTCCCGGCGCGCTTTTTTTTAAGTGGTGTCCCCAATAAACCTAATCCACTTTAACCTGGGAAATGCAGGTCTATTGTAATGAAACATACAAATATATAAAATACTTTAAGAAACGAATATACTAACAAAAATAAGTAGAATTTAATCCAAGTCAAGAAAGAAGAAACAAACGAAATGAACTAAAGTTAGGTAGGCACTGAAAATATTTAATTTTCTACAATTTCTGGACCATGATCAATATTTTCTGGCAGCATCCTTTCATATTCATATCTAGCATAACCCAAAAACCATAATACACTGGCCACATGAGCACATGTTCCTAAAGTTCTAGCTCCCGACTTGCAAGTACAATAATAGTGAAATTCTAAAGGTTGATGATCGACATTTTCGTCAATCGTAAAAGATATCCACAACATATATTTACATATATTACGAAATCTGGAGTACACTCGGATTCGTATAATGTTCGGATCCTCCACCAATTCGTCAAATTGAAGAATATTAGTTTCTTCTCTTTGAAGTTTGTCTTGAATATAACTTTTTGCCAAGTTTACATGATAAATTCCAGTCAGATGCTTTAAATAGTGTAAATCTAAACGGGGGAACTCATGAGCGTGCAAGTGATTTAATAAGACCCACTGACCGTCCCTTAAAGGTAAATTTTCAGCTTCAACTCGTGCTTGCATAATATTTACTTCGTCCAAATTACCTAATATTTGTTCCGCCATTTGTATTGTACCGGGCAGGGTTATTGGGGAATGGAATTTATTAATAAGAGCTCCAGCTATCTGATAATATTCGTTTAAATTAGCAGCATGGTGTATCGAAATAGTGTTCTTTAAAAACTTGAATATAGATTTAAAATGTCCATTACGAGATTCGACTATCCAACGTGTGGTTGTAATATATCGAGCAAAATTAGCATCACGTGTTTCTAATTGAGCCTGTCCTCTAACAAGAAGAGGGGGCATAAGACAGTTGATCCCATACTCTTGCAATAATGGAACAGAATCTCGATATCCTCTGTCTACAATTGCAATGTCCCCTTCTTGAAACCAAGCTCTCATTCCATTAATGTAATTGTTTAGTTCATACTGTAAAATAGTGGCATCATTGTTTCGGACGTCCGAAAAATATGGTCCATTAATAGCCAGAATGTAACCATCGGGGGCGACTATCAATTCAGGTTTTACCAAATGCTGCATTTTATAATAGCAGTTCGATTGTCTAAGTACTCTAAAATTAGAACTTTTTCGAGTTTGTTATATGTGCAGTCTATATACACTATGGCTTTGGGAATGTCAGGATTAGTATTATACAGTGTGTTTGTAAATCCAGAGACATGTCTGTCTATATAGTTGGCTCTGGTGATTGCGTTAAATCCTATATTATATGGTACAAATCGTTGCATTAGACATAACCGCACCTTATTAATAACTAAACTAGTTACTTGTCGAGAAGGACATTGAAATATAACTTTTAAAAAATTATCTGATAAACCGTGTCTCATTTTTAGAAGAAAAGTTGTTAAGTATTTTCTTGTTATATTTACACGATTTCCATCTTGTTCAAAAAAATTGCAGGTCTCATATAATTCGTTGAAATTATTTTTGGAAATCGATGTTAACGATTTAATTTCCTCTTCTGTAAAGTTATCTATATCTTCATAGGTTTGATCATTATTACTGGTAGCAGCTGTTCGAAGACACTGGAGAAATTGAAGTAGGTCATTTATTACGTATGGACGGTTAAGAGAACGTAATCCACCTTGCAACATGTTCGAAAGAGTTCCGTCTTCGTTAAGATGATGCTGACATATTCGTACATAGTCAGGGACAACTATGTTTGAAACAATAAATATATTTATCCTACACTCAATAGAGAGCCTCCGAATATTTTCATTGGCATTACATATCCTGCAAGCGTTGGACTTAGCTGGAAAAAGTACGTTGATTCTGAGACAATTGGGATTATTTTCCATGGCTCTGATGTCTACCAATATAACTTGAAAACAATTAAAACATACCCTACTATCTTCATCAATATTCAAAGGCGGTATTTCAAAAGCTTCACGTCTCAAAATTGCAAGTTCTTGCTGTAAAATGTTTTCTTCGTCATAGAGACGATTCATTTGTCGTCTATTATAATTTCTGTTACACACGTAACAGTTTGCTCTATTTGCAAAAGCCATAATTAACACTTAAACATAAAGTTTAACCAACGCAAAAATTATTAATAAGAAACTGAACGAAACATTATATTAAATTATATTATATTATATTATTTATAACAATTTATTAGACAGTAGAAACATTTAAACAAAACACTTGTTAATAAGAAACACAAATGTTTTGTGCTAAGTTATTTTGACAGATACGTCAAAATAAGTAACAATTTGTTTTCACAGCCTACATGATCGTTCATTGCAGTTAGGTTTTTCAGTATAAATTCATGGTATTTCGAATGACTATAAGGTCATAGTTTTTAAAAATTAAAGAAAATGGAGATAGGAAAGTTAAGCTCTTTTTACCCTTAGTCTACGATACAGAGTTATACAGGGAAATACAGAGTTATACAAGAAAATTCAGAATGATAAAAATCGGTAATCCAAATTGTCTCAGAATTAACGTACTTTTTCCAGCTAAATCCAATACTTGCATGATATGTTATGAAAATATTCGGAGGCTTTCTATTGAGTGTAGATATTTATTATTTCATAGTTGTCCCTGACTATGTACGAATGTGACAGCATCATCTTAACGAAGACGGAACTCTTTTGAACATGTTGCATGGTGGGTTACTTTCTCTTAACCATCCATATGTAATAAATGCTCTACTTTAATTTCTCTTGTTTTGTTAGTATTCGTTCCTAAAGTATTTATTTTATATACAGGGTGGTCCAACGAAAACTTAACACCTCGATTTTCCGGCTTTAAAATGAAAATGTGGATCTCGATTAGTTTGGACATTTCTGATTGATGCACTATAGTGAACCAACTAAATGTAATATTGAAAAGGTAATTTTATGAATTCAGCAATACTAACATTGTTGTAACAAATTCTGATTTTAGCGCCCTCTTGAGTGAAAATAATCGTTACGTAATTCAAAGAGTTACACTCATTTGAAAGCTATTTTATTAGTAATTCAATGCAATAAATAAAATTCGAAATCACATTTATTATTAAAATCAGCTGAAAATCAAAAGTGTGATACTACACCTACACGTTTAGCTCTTTAGTTGATTTTACTTATTAAATGTGATTTCTGGATACTTTATTTATAGCATTGAATTACTAATAAAAACAGCTTTCAAATGAGGTGTTACAATTTGAATTACGTAACGATTATTTTTCCCTCAAGAGGGCGCTAAAATCTGAATTTCGTTCAACATTATTAGTATTGCTGAATTCCCCACAAAATTACCATTTCAAAAATGTGCCACACTTGGTACATTCCCTATCTTTGTACGGTTGGTTCACCCTACTGCTAGAGGTTGAAGTGCCAATGCTGCAATCAGGAAAAAAAGTGTCCCCCTCCAAACTAAAATCGACGGGTCCGAGCGATTTTCCACATTTTCATTATAAAGCCGGAAAATCGAGTTTTCGTTCGACCACCCTGTATTTGTTTGTTTCATTACAAATAGAACTGCATTTCCCAGGTAAAAAGGGATTAGGCTATTGGGAATACCACTTAAAAAAGAGCGCGCCGGGAAACTCTACCTCTATAGTGGTGAGATTACTTATAATCTAGATACATTACACCTATAAGTAACTTATTCAAACTGATTGCAGATAGGTATGTAGATAAATAACATAATAATATTTGCGTCTTCGGATATTTGGCTCTCTAATAATATTTGCGTCTTCGGAGGTTTGGCTCAGGTATAAGCGTATACATTGTGACAGGCTTGTCATCACAAAGTGGATATAAAAAAAACTGATCATAGTAACTTCGCAAAACTTCTATAGGGGACTAACAAACTCAAATTACAGACAATAAGAAAAAAGTAGAGAAATTAACGGAGGAAATATTAAATTACAGGGTGATTCGCAAAAAAAAAATCAATTTTCGTAATTTTCTACCTTAAATATCTTGTGAATCACCCTGTATTTAATTTATAAATTATATATTTTTGAAAATGGTTCAATGTCGACTACTGACTTGTATTACAAAATATATAAAATTGTAGTAAAAATAACCTGCAGAGTCGATCAACTTTTTGACTCACCCTGTATAAAATGTTTTTATATCTTGTTATAATAAGTCCAACTAAAGTAAATTCAGACCAAATATTAATATTTTCATATTCCTACTGTAAAGTAGAATACACAGCATCAACAACTTTTTTGGTAATTTTTGAATCACCCTGTATCAAATAATACTTTTTCTACATAAAGCAAAATTTTTGGATGTTATTAGAATACTATTACAGCAAAAAATACTTAATACATTATGAAAATTACATTTTAATACGTTTTAAAAAATGGCTATTTTTCAACTTCATCACCCTGTAAATTGAAAACTGGCCATAGGATTGAGTTGTGCCCATGGGCACTATTGTTCATGAAGTCGATATCTTCAACATCCCAAAAATTAAGGCAAATTAACCGGAATCCATTTCTCCATAAGCCGGCTGCCTGGTCCTTTAATTGAAATCTAATATTTTTGTACAATTTTAAATTACTGGTTATTTTGATTTCATTAGTTGGGAGCACTGTAAAATCTGTGAAAATATTACTAAAATGTAACCTAAAATCTGCATTAGGACAGCAGATATTGCCAGCTACAGCGCTTCTTAAATTGTAATTATCCGTTACAAAATGTTTCAATGTTTGCACAAGATTCTCATTGTAACACCGAAATAGAAAAAAGTATATTAAGATACTAGTTTCATAAGATGCGTTTTTTCGCACGAATCCAAGTTTAGAAAACCAGCGCCGCTGTGGTTTTCTAATGTGATAAAACATCTTATGAAACGAGTTTTTTATACTATTTTTTCTATTTTACATATTTACATTTTGAAAAAATGTAAATGCTACACACTTCATGTATGTCAAGTTTGAATACAGATTGGCAACAACGTTATTTGCTTGTTTGAGTTATTAAAATTTTTATTTGCTACTAAAGCATTAGAAGCGACATTAACTACGAGGGCTATTTTTTGCAATTTCTCGCCATAGTTTGAGAGAGCCGCCAGTTCACAATTTCCGAAATTTCTCCATCACGACTTTATGACATTGTTACAGGACGACTCGGCACGATGAGTCCCCAGACAGCTTACAGATTTCACAAACTGTAGTGAACGGATTCTGCACTCACGCTTTTGAAGCGTTTTCGGGAACAATCGTAACGGGAGACGATACATGAGGTCAGTTTGTCAATGCTGAAACAAAAGAGCAATCGAAGCAATGGATGCATACGAACTCTTCTAACAAACAAACAAACCTTATCCAGCAAAAATCTTGTGGCTACAGTGATTTGGGACTGTAGAGGACTCTTGCTAGTGGAGTTGTTGTACCCTGGAACAACAATTACTGCAACGACGTACTGTAACACTCTTGAACGTTTAAAGAGAGCAACAAAAACAAAAGGATAGGCATGTTTACATCAGAAATTCTCTCGCTTCATACAATGCACGTCCCCTTAGAGGAACTGCTGAAGAAATTTGGATAGGAGTTGTTCAACTACCCGCCCTACAGCCCTAAATTGGCTCCAACCAGCTTTCATTTACTCACCAAGATGAAAGTATAGTTGGAGACGCAGCAGTTCAGCACTAACGAGAAATTGAGAACTAGCGTAACAGATTGGCTGAGAACTCAGCAGGAAGGTGTAGAAAATCTGCTGCCCCGTTACGACAAATGTTTTAATGTTGGTGGTGATTAGGATTACGTTGAGAAATAGTTCACAGCCATGAGTAACCCTTTCTGTATAAAAAATTTTTCTTAACACTACTTCAATAACTTCAATCATTTACATTCAAGTTAAGTCAACAAATATGTAGAAAAGAATTTCTCAACGTTAATAAGGTTGTATTTTACACAAAAAAAATGAGAATGGCTTAATCTTATCTTGAAACACATAATAAATATCTGATGTGGAACAACACATAACCTTCCAACCTCCAAAGTGAAAATTAAAGGAAATGAAATAATTTTTTAGGATAATTATGCGACCTCTTTTTTAATACGTCCATAACGAAAGTAGGTAAGATTATAAAAGCAAGAACCATATTCTATGTCAGATATACTTTTAAAACCTGTGTCAGCTAAACGCTAACAGACGTATAGATGCTAACGATAAAAATATCGACATTACAGTTATTTATTAAATTTTAAACTTACTTCGCTTTAAATTACATAACATATAACTTAACATTCACGCCATTCCCTTGCGGGGTAGGTAAAGCAATCCCTTCTTCGTTTATTCTGAAATCGTTCTCCATGCTTTCGTATCCCTGCATACCTCTCTACCTTCCACAAGGTTCACACATTGTCTCTGACAGTCCCTTTTATTTTTAAAACTCCTTATCTTTCTTTTATCATACATTCTACTACATTTAGCCAAGTTTTATGCGGCGTACCAGGACCGGCCTTACCGCCAACTTCACCGACATACATTTGCTTCGTTAATCTTTCGTTGTTCATTCTTTCGACGAGACCATACCAACGTAGTGTACTACTTTTATACCTGTCTGTCATCGTCTTTTCTTCGCCACACTCCTTCATTATACACTCATTTTTCACCTTATCCCTTCTCCGCATGCGCTTCACAGGAATCTCATTCTCACGGCATTTATTTTACTTTTGTGCTTTTTTTGACATACCAATGTCTCACTTCCATACAGTACTGGCGGGGCAAACATGCCATCATAGATTGCTAGTTCCGCAGCTACGCTCGTACTTTCTGTTTTCATTATCGTCCATATACTTCCAATCACTTTCCTTCCAGAATTTCCCCGTCCTCTAATCTATTGTACAACCTGTAGTAAGCATTCTGCCCAGATATACCAACTCGTCGACAATTTTATCATGCAGGGTAGATACTCTACTCTCCTTTTCACCTTCTCAATTGAATACCACAGTCTTTGCTTTGTTCACGTTTACCTTTAGGTCTATGATCTCACAGACCGTATCAAACTTCCTCAGAGCAGTTTGTAGCTCATCCCCATTCTCACTTATTAAGATTGTGTCATCTGCATACACTAGAACTCTTTCATTTACGTCACCAACCGTTACTCCATTTGTATCGGTATATGCTTGCCTTATCGCACTCCTTGTTCAATATTAAAGTATTCACTCACAGCTACTCTCACCCTAACACATGCCCGGCTACCGTTATACCTTATTCCGTTCATTAAACCTTTACTTACGCAATATGCATTTAATGTTTCCCACCGCTTCTCCCTATTCACTCGGTCATATGCTTTTTCCAGATCTACAAACACACAGTACAGCTTCTTTTTTACACTTAAACAATTTTCGACCATCTGGTCGAGAGCAACCATCTGATCAACATATCCTGTCCCTAGCATGAGGCCACCCTGCACGTCCCAGATCTTAGTTTGAGTATTTTCACTTACTCTATCAATCAGTCCACTTCCAAATACTTTACCAGGTACACTAAGCAAACCTATTCCTTTGTAGTTTTTGCAATCACTCTTGTTCCCCTTGCCCTTATACAGTGGTAACAGTAATTGCGCTCTTCCAATCACTGGGTACTTTTCCTCACTGAAGGCATACGTTGAATAATTCACACAATCTTTGTGTAAGCTTTGCATTTCCATATTTTAGCATTTCACTAGTGATTTTATTCACGCCTGCTTCTTTACCGTTTTTTAACTGTCCTACCGTTTTCTTCATCTCATTTAACCTAATATCCTTCTCCGTTTCATTCACTATTCCTTCTACCTTTTCCTTATTAAACTCGTCAGTCTTATTTTCTTCACTACTGTACAGCTTTCCGAAATATTCTTGCCAGCATTTCCTCATTTCACAATAGTCCCATAGTATTTCGTTGCTCCTATTCATCACTCCCACAGCGTTCTGTCTTTGGTCACGTTTTGTATTTTTGACACATTTCCAGAAGGGTTTTTTGTTTCCCTCAATGTCATTCTGCATTTTCTCTCCTCCTACAGTCATCACTTTCTCTTCCACTTGTTCTCACTGCTTCTTTTGCTTCTTTGTTTCTTAATCTGTACACCTCATACAATCGCTTTTTCTCAGTCTCATATTTTGCAGCAATCACTGCCATGTACGCATCTTTTTTCTTACATACTGCCTTTTTTACTGATTCATTCCACCAAACACTTTTTTCTGCCTACCTATAGCTGCTCTTTTACATATCTTCAGGGCATAACTGACAACACAGTCTTTCAATCTTACCCATGCACTTTCAACGTCATTGTCTTTTATTTTTTCATTCCACATTGCTTCATTTACATTCAACTCTTTACTCACACCATCTGCATATTTGATTCTCGCGCCATTATCTACTAGTTTATCTACCCTAATTCTGGACGTTCTCCAGGCCCACTTTTGCTCTAAACACACTCTCGATACAACGATACTAAGAAACTGTAAAAAGGAAATTAAATTAAGTGTACTCTAGCAAAGTACAGGTCATAGGTTCAAATCCTACTCGAGGTATGTATCTAATAATATTAATAATAATTTTTAATGTATAAAGGAAAGTTGTGAAAAATTAAATTTTCTTTAAAAAATATGTTCGAATATTTTCTTATAAAATTAATCGTTATTCAGATATTAAATGAGTTTAAACCAACACCTAAAGTCTGTCTTTTTGCCGTGAGTAGATGAGGCCCACTTTCCCCCCACCACTTTTTTGCACCGTCATACACCTACTCTGTCGCAATATTGGGGGGCGGGGCCACGCCCACTTGCAGCTCATTAGTCGTCCGGGAGAATTCAGCCTGATAATGTGTGCTCTGAGGGTAGGTCAGACCCCTCACTTCTGATTGGTCTATACGCCCCCACTCAGCATCCAGCACCCGTGTTTTTCAACGCCTTGGTGACGTATTTATGGTCCTTTTGGCAGTATTAAGAGCCTATTTGACAGCCTAACCCCTGGAGGGTAGGCAACCGCAGTCATCCCGATTGATGATGCGCGCGCATACAGCGTTCTGATTGGAGGGCCTGAGGGTAGGCCACGACCCCTGGTTTCTTTTTGGTCCATAGACTCCGCCCAGATACGCTCCCTGGTTTCTGATTGGTGTCGGCCATCTTGTCGGTCATTTTGCGGGCGTTGCTTCTAGACCATTTTTGTTTTGGCAGCCATCTTGTCGACCACTTTTGCTTTGTCGGTAATTGTTATAATTGTTTTGGCGGGAAATTTGAAACAATATTCTAATAAGGGGGCCCTCATACTATCTCATAAGACAACTATAGGCCTCCGGAACTTCTCGAGATAGCAGACACAGTGGGTATCTCAAATAGCACTGTATACTGAATCTTAACTGAAGAATTGGGTGCCACTGGTTGCTCACACCGCACCGGTGCAAAAGCTAAATCGTTCGTGTGCTTGTCGCGTTATTTGAGCACGTATTCGCTACAATCCAAAAGGATTTTTTGCTCTGTTTCGTATCCGTGGATGAAACCTTAGCTTACCATTATACTTCCGAAATTAAAAAACAGTCCAAACATTGGACACACAAGAGTTCTCCCCCACCAAGTAAGATAAAAGCGGCTTTATCAGTAAGAAACGTTATGGCAACTATTTCTCAAGGAAAACAATAAAAGCCGATTTGCTGCAACTTGGCGACAGCATCAAAGAGAAACGACTTCGTTTGGTAACGCACCTACCCACAAATCTGCGATAGCCATGGCTAAAATTAATAAATTGGGATTTGAACAAGTGCTTCATTCGCCTTAACAATTATCATCCGTTTGCAAACCTGAGGAAATGACTTGGCGGTAATACATTTTCGCCTGATTCCGAGGTAATGGGTGCTGTAAATACCTATTTCGAGGATTTAGATTCATCGACGTACAATCAAGGCATTACGAATTCGGAATAACGTTGGAATAAGTGTTTTGAGCGAGCACGAGACTATTGAAAAATAAAATGCTTTTTTTTCGAAAAAACTTGCGTTTTTTGCTAGGCTACATGCAGACTGGGCCACAAGTCAGTTGTCAAAATTGAAAATACAAATACTTTATTTGTATAAAGTACTAATTTATTACAAAAATTAACATACAAAAATTATTACAACAATATTACCTAAAAAAGGTGTTCAAAGTGGTTTCCTCGCTGTTCTATACAAACATTGCATCTTTTCACCACTGATTTGAAAACGTTGTCGCAAGACTATAGGTCTTTAAATTCTGATTGGATTCGTTCCTTCAAATGTTTAACATCATGCATCTTGACAGAATAAACCTCATTTTTTAGTATACCCCAGACTGAAAAATTCATGGGTCCGTTTATCTGGGGATCGTAGAGACCATTCGATAGTGCGCCGTCTGCCAAGTCATTCATCAAAGTTTTCATTAAGAAAGTATCTCACAATATATCCATAATGAGGTGGCTCTATCTGCCATACCAACTTTTTATTTACCGGCTGGAGATTTTCAAATAATAGACTGTTTTCCAGTTCTATGAACGCTAGGAGCGTTCAATTCTGTCTCCATCACCGCATGTGGATTTGTAGAATCCCAGTAGACACAGTTTGTTCACTCTGCCATTCACCTTCAATGCCGCTTTGTTGCTTCAAATAATGGTTTTGTAAAACATGGGATTAGCTTCATGTCGGATTGCGTACTACTCGCTGAATTCCAAACGCCTATTCGTATCATCTTCATCTAGGCTTTGAAGTAAAGTAGGCTGTCAATTTCAGCTTTTTCTGCATCCTTTATAGACTTGTTCTTGCTATTCCATACTTATTCTCTTCTGTAGTTACAGACACTGGCCTAACTGAACGAGAAAGCTACGCCACTGACCCAGTAGCTTCGAATCTTAAATTTAATTTCCGAATACCTTGTCGAGATGGAGGTTCGACGTTTGGAAAACGTTCCACAAACGAATAACAAACATCACTGTAATTGTCATATTTCCAGCATGATTGTAACACAAATTCACGCAGCTATGTACTTATTCTATTCATCGTTGATTAAATAACATACCACAAGCAACAACAGAATAACCTCAAACTGCTAGTGTCAATTACCTTATGCGTAATTGTCGAGTTCACAACATACTACGACTACGCTAGGCAATACAACGTCTAAGGATTGCTAGTGTCCACTGACTTATGGTTCACCTTGTACTTACGTATTCCTGGTAGGGAAAAATGGTCCACATTAGGCCATATGGAACATTTGGCTAGTCCTAATAAATCGGAATTGCGTTTGGCACCTAATTTCGGCCCACGCTGTGAGAAAAGACAGTGTCCCGCCTTGTCGGTATGATAGCAGCAAATATTTGGAGTCGTAGTATATTCTTTAATTGAGTGTTCTTTAATGTAATTTAAGGTAAGATTTTTTGTTTTCTATATTTTGTGTGTTTTACAAGTCTATTTTTCATAATGTAAATGCCAATTATCATGCATAAGATAAAGATTTATGTACTTATTAATTTGTAGTCAAAACATAACCTTAAAATAGTAGCAGTAGGTTTGAATTTTATAAATATTATTTTTAGAGCACGTGGGGAAGTTTCGTCTGATCGTTATGGTGAAGGTTCGGCTGGCAGCCGAATGTTTCCTATGTCAATTTGTATCTCCAAGGGAGTAATAATTATTGTAAATAAATTGTGCCTCAGAATTACATAAAAAGACTAATAACTGCGACGTTAGTGAAAAAACATGAAATTGGCAATTAAAGCTATATTGACAGGGCGATTAAGTCAATACAAAGCTGCCCAAGACTATCAAGTAAAAAAGCAAACAATACAGTCTAGAATCAAGATCCTGTTAAAGAAAAAACAAAAGAAGAACTTCTAGCTGGGTGAGAAGACTCAGGCAATGAAAGTGAAGAGGCGATTGCTTATACAAGCAAATATACAGCTCGTCAAGTTTTTAATACCAAGAATTAGAGCTCGTAGCTTATATAAAAAGATGCTCCGACCTAAACTATGGTCTAAGGTATAAGCAGATAAGGAAACTGGCCTACGATTTTGCTTGCGCTTTACCAGTTCGGAGATGAACAAAATGGCAGGTTTGTGTTTTTTTTTTTTAATTTTTGGGTTCAAGGTTTGCAAATGATTATTTTTTAGGACTTGAATGGCTACGTGGCTTCATGAAAAGGCATCGAATCAATATATCGCTACGCAAGCCAGAAAATACAACTATTAGTAGCATTCAACAAACCCATAATTGAAGATTTTTTCGGCAAGTATGCTCACGTCCTGGAAAATTTTTTAGTTTAAGCCGGAACAGATCTGGAACCTGGACGAGACTGGAATAACGACAGTGATGCTACCTGTTAAATTTGTTGCAACTAAGAGCAAAAAACATGTGGCTCATATCTTCACAGGAGAGAGGTGAACTTGTGACGTTTGTTGGGATAATAAGTGTAGCTGGAGGAGCAGTACCACCGGTTTTTGTATATCCTAGAGTAAGAAATCCTGTGGAATATTTAGATGATGAATATCCTACTTCAGCTATTTAGTTTTTAATGGGAATTTTGACAGATGAACCAGTTTAAAACATAAATCATATTTCCAACCAACAGTTTCGTGTAAACTTAAAAGTTAGCTCACGACTGGCTAGCTATCTTATTTTATTAAAAACTGCGCTGCCAGTTTCAGTTATTCATTATATAATATATAGTTTATATAATAAATCTGTAAGGGAACAAGTTTATAAAAATTCTGGTAATAAACATTCATTGATTAACTTTAGAGGAATTTGTAAATTATCAATATTAGCCAAAGTTTTGAAATCCTAACGTATGATTATTCAAATAAAGGTAAGGGTGTTACCACATATTTGGAAAGATCTTTATTGGTTCTAGTTTATAAAAATTCTGCTAATAAAAAATTAGTGGTTAATTTTATAGGAATTGGTAAATTATCAATAAGTTTAGCACGATACTAACTTTGTACAACTGTACCACAAAGATTTGTCATCCAGATAAACTACAACATGAATTAAACCATCTTGAAAAGGTCTTCTTAAATAATGGCTTCAACAAACAACAAATTAAGAAGTCAACGGAGACAAATAACGCCTACGAGTGATAAATCTAAAACTTCAAATAAGTTTTCCATTTTACCTTCCTTTCCAAATACAACGGACAAAATCTGTAAAATATTACAAAAGCATAATATAAAAGTAGCTTACAAAAGCAGCATTAAAATTTGAAATCTTCTGAATTCTGCTAAATATCATTACATACATGCGGTGTTTACGAAGTACCGTGCTCTTTTATGAAAGTCTAGATTAGTGAAACTGGAAGAAGCATTAACACTAGGTTAACAGAACACAAGAGAAAATCACGTTTGCTTCATCCTATTAGATCGGCAATTGCTCAACATGCCTTAAACACAACAAAAATTTAAAGACACAAGAATTCTGGCTAACCAGGAAGATTCGAGAAGCTATTGAAATTCTGAAACAGCCTAACAACTTGAATAGGGATAATGGATATGAACTGCCCGATACCTGGGTGTCTATTTTCAAGAGCTGAAAGTCTACAACAGTGATTTAATTTTAATTTTAATTCTCTAGTTACCTTATTAATATTTGTCATTTTGATGTTAACTTGTCAATATTCGTCACTTTCATATTACTCCCGACGGACAGAATATCTGTCTGAAAGCTTGCGAATAAATAATTATACAAATCATTACACCATTTTTCGCAAATAAAGCGTTAATTATGTCAAATGGTGAAAGTTTCAATTCTTATATCAAACGCCTGTATGGGGAGACTGTTTCGAAAAAAGTGAAAATGTTCGAGAAATTAAAAAAAAGAAGATAAACCAACTTGGTCACCTAACCTTCTTAAAATGATGTAGGTCTAACCCATTACCCAATTTCATTAAAATCAAACATCAATACCAAACTACCGGAGCAAAGAGGATTTTTAGAGACTGGTCAGAGCTACTATCTCACGAGCCGCTTATTACGTTTTGTCTGCTCCCACAGTCCTCAAACCCTTGAAAACAAATCAGGCATAATTTTTTCGATTTTTTTTTTTTGATCAAGTTATACTCTGACTTTAGTAGTTATACTGTGACATTAGTCAAAATCACATTGCCTGTATTGGCTTTGACGTTGCTAAGGCGTTGTTTACAAACGGCGCTATCAGTAAACCTGGTTTTAATTTTGGTGTGATTATGAAGTAGAAAAGGTAGCAAATCCTGCTTGTGCAAGTTTATTACCTGAAAGTTTGAAATTGTGTTACGAACGAGCATACAGAACATTTTGAGCAAAAATACTGGCGTTTCTAAGAAGGCGCTATTGGCATATTTTATGGAGGGATCAGCAACACTAAAGTCTCCGGCTAGTTTGTAGCGTGGGTACTCAACGATTAAGTCATAGAGGAAGACACAGATATCAAAATATCCCAAACTTAAAGCAAGAATGATAACTATAAACCTTAAAAATAAAGCGTTTTTACAAGACAGCAAGCCAGTGATACTTATGTGCTTATGAAAGTAGTGCGGTTTTAGGAGTTACAGAAGCGTGCCGCACAGATGAGTTGTGTAAACTTACACTGGATAACGTTAAGCATGAAGATTTCACTTACATTATTGCTGTTACTACTCCAGATTCGAAAAATGGTACGGTTAGTTACTTCTACTTCTCAGCTAGGTAGTGTTTGTCATCTAGAAATTGTCAAAAAGTATATTACGATTAGATCAAAGGTTACAACTGAAATATCACGCTTCTTTATGCGTTATCAACCCGACAAATGCTATAATTAACTAGTCGGCAAAAATATCATTAATGTTTTCCCAAGGAACATAGTGAAGTTCTTGAATTTAAAAAATCCCGGAACAGGTCATTGATTTCGAAGAACATCAGCAACGTTACTGGTTAATACAGGAATTGATGTCCTAGCGACCAAGAGACACGGTGGGTGGAAACCCTCTACGCTTGCAGAAAGTCATGTTGCAGATACTTTATCTAACAAAAATTAAGTAGCAACCAGGATTCTTCACAATGACTGTTCATCTGTCACTTCCCGTGCTATACGACGTGCGGTAGTACATAAACGTGAGGGAACTTACCAAAATTACTGAATAACGTTACTAATTGTAATAATTGTAATCTCCCTCTATTTCCTTCTCGTTTTACCCTTTGTACCCTCACAGGCATTGAATATTGTCGGATTCTGTACCGTTCACCCACTTCTTCCATCTTTTGCGGTCTAAGAGATGTCTTTCAACTCTTCTATCGTTCTACCCCTTGCTGTTCCTATCTCTTCTATGCTCTTTATTTCCTCTTTTCCGTTTCTTCGCTCGTTTAGATTCCGTTGCTTTTTCGGCAGTCTATTTCTGTTCATTCTCTGTAGGTGTCCATACCATTCCAGTTGTTTCATCTCAGTTTGTTGGTTTAATTTTCTTACGATTTCCTCATTTCTAATGTCATCTAATTTGGTTTTCCCCGCTATCTTCCTCAAGTACTTCATTTTAGCTGCAATTAATTAATTAATTTCTGCTGCAATGTCCGCGTTTCACTACCATATAAGTTCATTGGAATTGTTACTATGTTGTATATGGTTTTTTTTCATTTATTTCGTTTTTCTTTATTTAATGTGTAGTACAGATTGTTTGCTTTTTTGATTTTGTTGATTGTGGTCACTTCTTCCATAGGTTGATATTTGTATATGATTTGATTTTGATGCTCTTTTCCTTTTTCATTTATATGCATTATTTTGCTTTTTTCCACATAAACTTCCATCTTTAATTTTTTACTTTCTTCGGTCCATATATTTAACAACGTTTTCATTTTCTTTCTTTTATCTGCTATAAGCATCAAGTCATCTGCATATAGCGGGCTGGCTATTCTAATTGGTACCATATTCCTGTGTCCACTGTAGTTTGGAGTTTCTCTGTTCTTATTCGCGTGTTTTTCAGCAGTTTGTCCATTACTATTATAAACAGGTATGACTTAGGTTATCTCCCTGGTTTAATCCCTTCCTAATATTAAATGGATCCGACCTGTTACAATTTATTTGTACTCTTGCTTTTGGTTCTTCGTGTAACGTGTTTATTACTTGTATTAGTTTTCTCGGCGTGCCTATTAGTTCTAGAGAGTTTCCTATTACTTGTCTTTGTATTAAATCAAAAGCTACCCTTAGATCGATGAATGTGAGAATAAGTTCTTCCCCTATCTCCAATTTTCCTTCTATCAGTTGTCTTATTATGTATATACTGTCCGTCGTTTGTCTTTTCTTTCTTTAAGCTATTCATCTTCTATTGTATCCTCTATGTGTTCCTTTAGTTTATTTTGTATTGTTTTGGTATATACTTTGTAAGCCACCGGTGATACGCGTATTGGCCTGTAATTATTACATGTTTTTCTTCGCCTTTCTCACTACTTCTTTTGCCTCTCTTCTTTTTTTATCATATTTTTCTTTGTCTCTTATTTCTTTCGTGTCTATATACTTTTTCCATGCTTGGTTTTTGTCTTGTACTGCATCTTTGACTTCTTTTGTCCACTATCTTGTTCTTTTCTGCCCGTATTTATCTTTCTGTATCCACATATTTCTATTGCAGAGCTGGTTATTATTTCTTTTAGTGTTTGCTATCTTTCCTCCATTGCCCAGTTTATATTTTTCAATTCAAAGTTGTTTATTTTTGCCTATATTTATTTTTGTTTTCGTCATTTGCTAACTTACTTATATTTATTTTATTAAATTGTTTTATCTGCTCTGTAGTTGGTTTGCATTTCTCAATTTTACTATTACAAGTCTGTGTTGTGCGCCCATTTCTGCTTCTCGTTCCACTTTTATTCCTTTTATGCCTTCTTCAATTTGCGTTGTGCATACTATATAGTCTACGACGCTACTTGCTTGTGCCTCTTGTGCGACAAAAGTTAGTCCATCTCCTTGTTTTTGCTTCCAAAATGAGTTTCCTATTTTAAGTTCATTTGCTATACAAAATTGTCATTTTATTCCCATTCTTATTTAATTTCCTTTCTCCATATGGTCCCCTGCATACCAGTTCCTTATTTATGTCCTTTCCTATTCTAGCGTTCGAGTCTACCATTATAATTATTTTGTGATGTTCTTCCCTTATTTTATCTAATGTGTTCTGAAGCTTTGAATAAAATTCGGCCATTGTATTTTCATCAGTTCCTTGTATTGGGTTGTTTATTTGGATTATGCTTATTTCTTCTTCTAGATTCTCTGTTATGACCATGATACTTGGTGATACTAGGTCATACTTCGTTATTCTTTCGTTAATCTCCCTGATATTTGTATGTCGTATGTCTTCATTTCTTCTATTATTTCTTGTCCTTTGCTGGTTATGGATGTTATATTCCACGTTGCTATTTTCACGTTTTTTCCATCTTCGTTTTACTGTTCTTCTTTCCTTTCTGTTTGTCTGGTATTATTGCTTTTCGTCTTCCTATGATCAGCCCGGCTTTCAGTTTCTGTTAGTTTTTTGGAGTTTGATTGGTTTCTGTTTGTCTTTGTAATGTTCCTAATCGTTTTATTTAAGTGATCCTCTTTTGATCCTTACTTTTCTTACTTTCATGTAAGGGTTTTATTTTGTTCCTCTGCTCCCTTGTTTATTACCACTTCCCTCCTTTCTTTGTCATTTCCTGTTAAATCTTCTCTCTTCCGTCTTTTCCTTTTATTATTAGCTTATCCTTCCTGATTACTGCTCTTAAACCCTTTTTCCTAGTTTCTATCGTAGTTGCTTCTTCGTTTCTCTTATCTTTTTATCAAGATCTTCATTCACTCCTATTGTTGTTCCTGTTAATTTTTTTGTGTGCCTCATACCCTCCCATTTTCTCACAATTGTTGTGATCCCTACCGTTATTGGCCTACTTTCCTTTCTTCTGCGTTCAACCAGTCTGTTGATGAATTCTATCTCATTTTCTCCTATTTGCATTTCCATATTATTTCTTACCCTAGTACTTTCTCTTTTTGGGCAATCATATCTTCCTTTTTGTCTTGTGGGACATTATCAGGTTTATTTTTTTAGCTTTCCAATCCTCGTTGCCTGATAATTTATGGTCTCCCCTAGTTTCTTTATTTTTCTGTTTGTTCGTCCATGTTTTTGTTGGTTTCATCGATTTTGCCTTCAACCTGTATTAATTTGTTCATATCAGTTAATGTTATTTATTTTGCTTCTGCCATGTTTATTCTTCCCTTTCCGTATAAATTTTGTAATTTAAATTTACGTATTTCTACCTCGGATTATTTTCGCGTTAAATCTATTTATTAGGGGCCTGTGTTATTGTTGTATGTGATTGTGGTGGCGTTTATCAGCAGTTCTGTTATCGCCGCGCAAAGACGTCAACTCTGGTCGTCCCGTCGTAAATTGTTCCCCCTTATCGGCTTTGTGTTACGTTATTAAAATACTATTTACGTATCTTAATTTCTAAACTAACTTGAATTTGTTGTTTGTATCTTTCTTTCGCCTTCTTATTCTCTTCTTTATTGTCTCCTTGCTTTATTTATCTCTGAATACACTTTATTCTAATGTAATTTCAGATCGTTTTCCACTAACTTTTACACTACAACTTTCCAGGACCCTAATTGTAGTATTACCACAAATATAAATTAATGAAGTTTTTAGTTCAGTCTTGTTTGAGTTTGGGTTTGATTCTAAATCACTTCTTTCACCTAGGGAGGTAAGTAACTCACTTACCCTCGTCGTCAATGGCAACCAGAACCCTTCTGGTAAAAATAACTTACTCTTTTGGAAACAGAGTAACAATAGCGTAGTTACCATAGTGGGAGCAGATAAAATAATTTGTTGTAATTATTATAGTTCTTGTTATGAACGAATAAGTTCAAAAGTAAATATGTAATCAAAATTATTATTAATTTGATTAAATACATAAATAAAATGTTTATCTCGAGTAGGATTTCAACCTACGACATCTACTTTGCTAGAGTAACCCTCTAACTAATTGAGTTATCAAGATACAAGCCCCATTAGATGTAAACTTTGTCTTTATGTATGTAGAACTGATGTAAATTCTAAATTCACATCTACTAAACTACTAAAGTAAGGAGGTTTTGTTAGAATAAAATATCTTTAAGCTATCATAGAACGAATTAATGCACGATTTAAAAGAAAATAACAAAATGTTAAAGAACGTACTGCAAATACATAACGGGCCATTTGTAAATCAAAATTCTATCCAAACGATCAATACAAAGTACATTTTGATACAGCCGTCGTATCTAAAAATACACGTTCTAATAATCAAAATAAAACTGTAACGTCTGCAACAACAAGGATAAATGTAAAAACAAATTTATTGGATTGCGTTGATAATAACACTATAGTAGAAACTAATGCTTCGCATGCGATTATACCTAATGGTTAAAAAATAACGGTGTCAGTAAAGAACGAGATTGACGGAACCACACAAAAATTGAAAACTGACTACACTGAAAATTTAGTAATTACAGATGATGAAAATAGTTGGACTAAAGTAATACACCGACGTAATACTCATAATAATAAACATAAATGCTCGATCGTAACAGGCGAGTTGAAAAAGGAAACAATAGTACCGGTTCCCAAAAATCCTACCTTTTTGTGTCACCGGACGTAACAGATAATGAAAATATGCTGACTGCTCAGTGGGGTATGGGTTGTGGGGGTGTTAACAGAATTTTAATATTTATGGTGGATTGCCGTATACCGTAAGTCGTAAATTAAGGTTGAGTCACACTTAAAAAATCAAGTCGTCTTAATAATGGGCGCCAGACTGTTACATTATACGAGGCCTACGCTAGTTAAGGTCCGCGATCTCTACCTGTAAAATCTAGAAAATAGCTATATGCCTTCAAACTAATGAAGCGTGTGATCAAATCAGCTGTTGAGCCAACGGCCTTCTTTAACGTATTCTTACGTTACTGTAAACCCAGCGCATTAATAATTTAAAAAAATACGCAGAAACAAACACTGAATACTTTGCTAGTTATTAAAAAGTTAAACACACGCGAGCAAACAAATTATCTAACAGACCTTTATCATAAACTAACTTTAAAGAAAAACAAACACAAAGCTGAATAATCGCTATTGAAAAACTCTCTTAATTTGTTACGTTAAACAAAAGCTTTATTCAAAAAAATAAACGTATCATTTTAAATAGGGAATTTGCCATTGAAGGTCCCATTACATATTAGAAATTTACCCTATAACTGCTTTGTCAAAATTGTAAAAAACTATTTGAGTTCAAAACATTTCTATTCAGTTCAGGAATTCGTAGAATCAATTATAATTGACATGTTTTGACCTATCCTATATCTGCACTTGGACAACTAAAGATATTATTATGATTATTATTATTATTATTATTATTGTTATTATTATTATTATCCCTTTCAAACCAAACGGCAGTCTGTAAACAATTTGAACCTTGGCTCAAATCGCATTATTCTTAAGTTTTGAAATTTCAGATTCCGTCTCAATAGCTTTTCACTGCGGTCAGGTATATTATAGATACAGTATACTACGAATATGTTGAGCAAGTCAAATTAAATACTAATACACATAATGTACACCACCGTCAGGTCAACCGCTTAATGCCTTTAACTTGAAATGTTAGGCAATAATCGCTTAAACGGACTTAATCTTGCAATATCGGCTCCCTCTAATCTTAATGTTATCTTAAATTTTCAATATAGAGTTGCTTATTAAATCCCAAAATACGAGGATCATTTCTGATCCTTTAAAAACGTGAAATTTTGAATACAATTTACAGACCAACACCAAAAGAAACAATAATAAATCGTGCAATGCACGGATGAGACCAGTTTGTTATAAACCAATGGCTTGAAGCATTCAAATGCAATACAGTTGCGTTCATCCGCTTGCAATTGTATAACTTTATGAATAAAATATTAATTACTTAAAACCACCACAAACAAAGTGAATAGACAAACACAGAGATTACCTCCTCGGTATTTCTCTAGGCATTCTCCAACCCTATACAGCGAAAATCAGCTTAGACGGAATCTAGCGGTTTGATGGGGGTGGTCTCTGGTTGTCCCTCTACTCGGTGATCAATTACAGCAATCCCCAAATGCAAGTTCACTGACATTAAGTTTTTAACTAGCTGACTAACGGATTTATAAAATCTATTTACACTGAACTAAGGCGATAACCGATAGTTCTGGTCCTGGTGACCTTAATTATTTGACCTGGTGTTATGTACACGAAATCTAATTATTATATGCATTTACAAGGTCCTGTTTACAGTCAGTTTTTTTTGTCTACTCGGCCGGCTGGTTGAATGCGCGGTGGACTATTGTGCTCCTTCAGATACTGACGTACAGTAAACTTGATCCGCAAAAAAAAGCGCTGAATAATTCACTAACAGGGTGCTCTTGGTTAAATACAATCCCTTTCGAGAAGTTCGAAATTGACACCAAAAGTCCCATAAATCGACACAATACCTGGAGTGTTGAACCACTACAATCGTTCAAAGTTATAATAGATTTAACCAATTGTAATCGAGGGCTGAATACCAATATCTGGCCATGTGGAGCAGTAGTCTGCTGTTTTTTCACCCGCGCAGAAGCAAAGCAGTGCAAAGCTAATAAGAAATGAAGATAACGTTTCTCAAGGCTGAGAGTCAAAAGTTAACTCTATCCAATCAGAATGTTCAATCAACTAACTCTATTAATCGAATTGAAATTATTACGCATGAATATAATACTACTATTATTACAATAGTATAACACTCGAAATCCAAGGAACACTTTTGGTTTATAAAATGGAAGGCTATAAATTGACAGCTAGTTTTTGCAGATCAGTAGGAAAGCTTGGAGGCGTGGCAATTTATTGCAAATCAAATTACACAACAAAATTTAGGCAAGATCTAAATGTGTTAACGGTTGAAAATGCTTTTGAATGTGCGGCACAGGAAATAATTTTTCCGTGTAGAAGATTGTGTTCGTAGTGTAGTATATAAAACTTCCAACTGCGATTTTAACGTTTTTATGAACCAAATGAGTACTTTTTGATTTAGTATACAATGATTATTTCGCCATATCAGGAGATTTTAATATTAATTTTTTTAAAACATATACAAAAACTTAAATCTTTGTTAGATTCTTTTAATGTGAATATATTAATAAATCAGCCTACCCATACGACCAATGATAGTGAAACTTGCATAGACAACGTTTTAAGTAACTTAAATAATAATTCTAACGCACTTTTGTATTAGACACAAATTTGTCTGATCATATCATTCCACTTTGTTAATAACAACATAAACAAAATTTGTAAACATTTTCGCGATTAAAATGTCAGCTTATTCAGAATTCAATTCAAAACTGGAATGAGTTACAACAGATATGTGAAATTAAGTCAATGAACAGTGTGGGAATACTTTGCAAATAAATTTACAAAATTATTTAATGAATCTTTTCCTGTTAAAAAAACGATCATTCGAGGTTGAGATCTCGATCTGAAAAGGTCAACTTACAAATAAAAGACTCGTTAGTCTAATTCAAAAAAAGACAATGCCGTTTTCACGCTGTTAGAGCAGGGTTACAACAGGCGCTGCTACTAGCAGTTCCTAGAGGAACGGGCAGCTCAGGGAGAGCTGTCACCGACGACGTCCCTAGAGTTCCGGATACCGCCGGCGATACCGTCACTGCTCGACATACCGTTCGACAGAGGGAGTAGCGACGCGCCAGCTGCCGCCACCGCACAGAAGAGGAGGCGGCAAAAGAAGACGAGACCGCCACCGTTAGAAGGCATCACCTCCCTAGAAGTGGAGCACCGAACGGAAGACACACCGGGCACCTCCGCCGCCGCAACCGACAACATCCAAGAAGAGACCCGCCCCGGATCTACCAGCCCCGATGACTTTGTGCTACAGAAGAAGAAGCCGAAGAAGACCCTGGGGGTTCGCCCGCCTACGCTGCGGTCCACGGACAACGGATTCCAGACCCTGGAACCCTTCACCGACAGCCCTGCAGCGATGGAGCAGACGGCACAAGAGAACACCAAGGAGAAAGTGCCTCCCGTAATCCTTCGTCAGAAGGAGAACTGGGTCGCGTTCTACAGAGAAATGAACCGACAACGGATCGCCTTCACGAGAGTCAAGGCCTTCAGCGAGGGAAATCAGATTCAGCCTGCCTCACTCCAGGTTAGAGACTGATGAAGTATATGGATAAGTGTGGTACCACACTTGTCAGGCAAAGAGCGAGCGATTGACTAAGGTAGTAATACGTGGCGTGCCCGTAGAACTAACCGAGGTTGACGTTAGCTCAGAGCTAAAAATGCAAGGTATTAATGTACTTTCTGTTTATAGGATGAAGCAGCGAGGACGCCTGATCCCCCTTGTGATGGTAGTTGCCGACCGAGGAAGACAACAAGAAGATCCGGGAGGTAAAGCACGTCGCCCGCCTCCGCGTGACTGTAGAGGATTTGAGGCGAAAATCTGGAATCGGGCAGTGTCACCGGTGTCAAGGTTTCCGTAACGCACAGCGTTGCTGCAGGGCGGTAGCATGCTGTGTAAAGTGTGCCGGAGATCACCACTCCAGTGTATGCACGAAACCCCGTACAGACCGGACCAAGTGTGTTAACTGCGGTGGGGACCATCCCGCACGCTACGGGGGCTGCCCGAAGTTCCTCCGGCCTCCACAACGGAAGAAGGCGGAAGGACAACAGCGCTCTCTTCAACTCGGACCGGCGGCAGTTGCGCCCGAGCGTCAGCAGGCAAGGTTGAGAAGGCGGAAGTGCTGAGTACGGCTCCCGCTGTCGTTACCCCGCCTACCCAACCCGCTTTAGGGTTCGACGCCATATTGGGCTCCATCGAAGGTCTCGATATGGAGACGGCCCTATCTGTCATCCGCACGGTAGCAGCGGCACTCGTTCAGGCGGAAACTGCGATGGACGTGTGGGGAGTGATCCTCACGCACGGTTCAGAAGTGGTTACCCGTTTCGAGTAATCATATAAAGATCCGGGGCGAAGACCGGTGCCCTAGTTAAGTATACAGTATCGATAATTTATTCATTCTGTTCTGTTAACACCGATAATGTATTCACACATCTAACATATGTTTATACTTATTTCAGATACGCAGGGCATTAACAACATCAGTCACAACTGAGCGACAGCAGGACAGTCCACATAACAACCACACCACCAACAGCATCACCACTACAACGCTTTTTTTTTGGAAATACCACAAATATCAACACAAAGATGTCAACAGGTATTACACACAATCTCGAATCCCAACATTCACGCAATCCACGCGTTGAAAAGGATTAAGAATCCTGAGCAGCGCACCACCAACAATTATTATTACTTATTTTATTGTACAATATTATATCTTGTAATACGTATTGTAAATCCTATAATTTGTTATGTGTCATGAAAATTTTAATAAACTTTGTTGAACTTGAACTTGAACTGTTAAAAAACATTGTAAACACAAACGTCAATTTATAATGACACCGGAAATACGAGCCAGCAAAAAAGTCTGAGTACATTAAGTATTTACATACGTACGTACATTATGGTGGCAAAATAAAATAAAATATTTTATTTTATTTTGCCACCATAATGTTCTTTATACGCCTCCAAATGCGGGCGTAATGTGGTCTTTATAGCACGGAAATGTCATTGATGCTAAGCAGCATGATTGACAGCAAACACATGACATGATATATAATAGCAATGTCACAGTATCTTAGTAACAACAAATTAGCCTACTGTCGACTTTATTTCACTGCATTTACATTTAAAAACTTCCCGAAAATACAGAATCTTTTTAAAAGTTTGTTCCAGTTTCATGGTGCAAAATAAAATAAAACATTGTATGTACCACGGGCATAATTTTAGATTATGGCTCTCAGGAATATAAAAGCCCTCCGCTTCGCGTCGGGCTTTTAACATTCCCTCGAGCCATAATCTTCTGATTATGCCCTTAATACATAAATATCTATTAAGCTACAGTATACTGAGTATTTAAAAAGTAAAGTATGTGTAAACCGACCTACCACTTTAGAAAATCTCAAAGAGAGAATCCGTGCTGAAATGCAACAACTTACACAAGTGATGTTGTCAAACATAACCCAAGAGTTCATTGGACGTCTTGGGTACTGTCAATGGATCTGAATTCGAGCATTTATTACAATTATGTTATTTGTTAATTTATTACTAATTTTCCTTGTTAGACAAATAGTGAGTTAAATATTTAAAAATCCAAACGTTGATTTTCGTTATACTCAGTGTACTGTAGCTTAAAATGTTTTATGTGACAAATTTGGTATGGTTCAACTCAGAAAAATATGGGCTGTTAATTTTTGATATAAAAATATAGTTTCTATTTAAAAAAATTCTCGATAACGTCACATCTGATAAGGTAGTGGGGGTAAATTTTTTTTTTTTTAAAAATAAAAAAAAACAAAAATAAAAACCGACGTGTCCGAGCTTTACCTCTGAAATTAGTTAACTATTAGTGAGATAATGGGCCGTTTCCACACTTTATGAACGCACTGTATAAGCTTTAATGTAATGTAAGACAAAGAGAGCTATCCCTATCCTATTGCTTATTCTTTCTGCTTCAGTGAGGTCACTACAGTAACCCTTCCATATATATTAGGGTTCATTGGGATCGCGGGTCACAGTGAATCGTTTACTGTAACTTCGTGTGTATAACTGCACACGCGCGTGCGCTGGTATGGCTGACGCTCTATTCGTTACTCCCCATGCCGAACTAGTTGCCTTCTCAGTATAGAAGTGGAACTTCGTGTTATAGCATATCTCCATTTGGTAAGTAGTGATTGCTTATGAAATGGCAAGAATTAACAACATCCAAGTCCCGCAAAAATGGCACGGTACCAGGCTGGCAGGAGTCGAGTGGCTGCACAGTCTCCGAAAAAGATACCCTACCATTTGTTTAAGGACACCTTAAGGCCGTAGTTTGAGTCGAGATATACCATTCAATCGACATAATGTGAAGCTGTTCTTTGACGCCCTGAACTTGTAATGCCAAGACATGAAGTTTTTGGCAATGGAACACGGGTGTACAATCTTGATGAAACCAACAGAATGACAGTCCACGGTATTGATATTGAAAGAGCAGAAACAAGTGTCTAAAGTCGCAAGTGCAGAAAGGGGCACCCTTGTAACAACTTGCTATATAATTCACGCATTAGGAAATACATTACCGCCTGTAATGGTATTTTTAATGGCCCAGTTCAAACGTTAGGACTAGCAACATAATGCGGTGGGATGGACGGGGAGTTGTTTGTGAAAACCACACAACACACACGAACACTAGTAAAAACAACCCGACTCTTTTAATATTGGACAATCATGAGTCACATGTGTGCATTGAGGCGTTAAATTGGGCTAACGAGAATCCAGGTAAAACTTTTTCAATTTATGAAGTGGGTGGTTGTGTGAAGGAGGCACGTATGAAAGCTATGACACCAAACAATATTTGTAATGCTTTCAAGGCAACAGGGATTTTCCCTTACAATAGAGATGTCTTCACAGATGACGGCTTCACGCCCAGTGATGTGACAGACAGACTACTGCAAAAAGAAACTGTGTTGCACCCAGAAGATGAACGAAGTATTAACTGCGGGAAAATAGATAACGAAAATAGACCAAGAACTCCATCACCATCGGAGTTACTCACATTTAACGAGGCTTGGTCATCAGTTAATACGCAAGCAGAGTCACACCGTTCTCTTTCTCTTGTCTCAGAAGAGTCATCTTCACCTAGAGATGAAATGCTTGTAATTTCGTCTGACGATTTAACAGCAAAGAAACTTCATACTCCGACCAAGCCATCCCAGTTATCTCACCTTGCAGAAAATCTTTCAAGGCGTAAGGGTAACAGTATGATTGCAACAGACACACCGAATAAAGATTAAATTGAACGAAGAGCCGAAGAAAACAATTCACGAAAAAATAGAAAAGGTCTGCTGAGGTTGCTCGAAGAGAAGTTTTTGAAAGTAACGGTTCTAGTGGAGCAGATGAGTATTTATTTAGAAGAAGAGTCCATGATTGATGAAGATGATGAAATAATGCATGTTGTGGATCCTGATGATTTTCCTCTACCATAAAGTTTGCCATAGGAAGGAAATTTCATAATAACTGAGTTTCAAGTGAAAGAAAAAAAGGTTAATTACATTGCAAAAGTTATTGAAGTGAAAGAAAAAGAAGTGGAAGTCAGTTTTTTTAAAAGATATGTTAAGAACCAAAACAAATTCTGTTTCCCCATTGTTCTAGATAATGCAACTGTCGGTTTGCACGACATTAAGATTATTCTGCTTCAACCAAGGTTCGCTGGGAGTACAAAAAGAGCTCAAAGACTGTACTGTTTTGATTGTGACTTCACTAAAATAGATCTGCGTTAGTAGGTAGATACTACATGTCATTTGGAATATTTTTTGCGCATTTGTTATTGATATTTTGAAGAATTTTCATGATAGTTTAAGTTTTGTTTTCAAATCATTTTCATGATAGTTTAAGTTTTGTTTGAAAGTTAAAGTTTTGTTTGAAATTAAATCTCATGGCATGATTATGAGTAATCTTTAGTTTCTTTTAAAACAAATATTGTAAGACTGTAACTTGACCTGTAAGACTGCACAATAAGATAATTGTGGAACCTAAAATGCTTAATTTTGTCTTTTTTTAAGAACTGCTATGTTTCATGAGCGTGTTCTTTAATGCCTCTAATTGCTATTATTTCTCAAAAGCAGATATACCATCTTTCTTTTCATAAGGATCCACTGTACCGCAATCTCCCCTACTGTAACAAATAATGAAATATTAATGGTCATAAAATCATTAAAAATTAAAAGACCGCTGCTCAAGATCTTCTAATAGCTTAATGAAACAAACAATTACGCATTTGTTAGGCTCTTTATATTAATAACTCTTTTAAATATGGAACATTTCAAGAAAGTCTAAAGATGGCCACGGATGTACCTTTGTTTAAGAAATGCGATCCAGAACAGGTTGAAAATATTAGACCAATAAGTTTACTGCCATGTTTTTCCAAAATTTTTAAAAAATTATGTGCAATAGATTAGTCGAATTTTTCTTACAATATAAGATATTCAATAATAATCAAGATGGTTCTATTAAAAGTAAAAGGATGTCGACTGCTTTTTTGATTTTGTTAATGAAATCTCTGTTACGTTGGACCGAAGGGAATTACGGGTGGGTGTCTTTCTGGACTTATCTAAAGCGTATGACTGCGTAAACCATGACATACTGTCAAATGAATTACCAAAATACGGAGTTAGAGGAACGCCAAATAATTTAACTAAGTCATGTTTAAAAAAACGAATAGATAAACTCTTAATAGACGGTAAAAACCATTATTCGAAAGCTATCACGCTTGAAAGGGGTATTCCTCAAGGTAGTAATCATCGGACCTCTACTCTTACATTTATTTTAACAATGTATCCGATGTAGTTGATTAGTAAATTATGCGGATGGTCCTCTTTAATTATTAAAGCAAAGGACTGCAACAGACTAAATAGTTACCAGGATTGAAAACAATAAATAAAAATGAATTAGCTTTAAATATAAATAAATCTCAATACGTTTATTTTAAAACTAAGCATCAATCAAATTCTTTTAACACACACCTAAAAGCAAGTTCCCAAAAACTGTCGAATTGCACAACATTTTTGGGAATTATCACTGATGAATACATATCATCTTGATGAATTAGTAAATAAATTAATCAATGTTTGTTACAGTATCAGAGTAGTTAAAAGCATAGTAAATCACTTCATACTTAGGACCATTTACCATGCAACCTTTGTCTCAAGATTGCATTTTGGTATTCTGTTTTGGGGCAGTACAAACCAAACTAATAGATATAAATAGAATTTTAGTAATGCAAAAACAAGTTCTTCGCATAATATGTGGTTTGCATTTTAAGGAGTCCTGTCGGGGACGCTTTAGAGAATACGGCGTATTAACGGTCATTGGGTTATACCCATATATTAATGTATTATGTATAATTACAATCATAAATCACAATTTATTTTATATGAGAAAAATTATACGTATTACGTTATACAACATGGCAATTACAACTACCCTATTCATAGGTTACACTTAGTGCAAAAAAGCCCTATTTAAGCCTGCCTAAAAATTTTTAATGCACTCCCTCAAGAAATTAAAAATGAAAAAAATTGGACTGTTTTTAAAGCAAACGTTTTTTTAATTTATTCTTGGTATAGAACCGTATTCTGTAAGTGAATTTTTACAAGTAACTCACTCTAGCTTTAATTAATGCTCTACTTATTTGTTTTTTTTTGTTGCGTCTGAGTCCTTTGTTGTATACACTACTATTATGTATTGACCTGTTTCAATCTATATTCCACTTTATGCATTTTATGTAGCAGTTTGAAATAAATTGCATTATTAACCAATTATCAAACTGTTATTAAATGATAACTGGAGATTTCTTGAGAACCTTTTATATTGAAGATTAGAAACACATGAAAATCAAACGAAAACTAGGCAGATAAGTAAATTTGATTCTCTTAATAATAAACAACACAACACTACCCGTACACCTTACACCGATCTTACAAATCGTACATCTGATAATCTTACGCTTAGTTCTTGTAATTTATCCGATACTCCTCGCTTTGTTTTGTCTAAACGGTTGGCTCCTTGAAACGCATATTTTCCACCTTCCAGCTCCTGAAGCAGCCGAAATCAGATTTGAAACTACGAGAATACTACACAATCTCCAAAAAAGAATTTAACCTATTCTGATTATCAAGCCTTAAAAGAATTACGTAACAACAAAGGCATCGTAATTATACTAGCAGATAAAGGACGAGCTACTGTTTTAATGGATAAAACTGACTATATAAACAAAGCTAATAGTTTACTAAATGATTCTGGTTACACTAATCTATCATACAATCCTAATAACAAACTCAAATTATTAACTACGGAACTGTTCAAGGAATCAAACTTACAAGCTGAAATAATTAAGGAACTAACACCACAAGATCCTACAATACCAATATTTTATGGATTGCCAAAAATACACAAACCAAATGCTCCACTTTGATCAATTCAACAACCTACGCATTATCTAAATACCTAAATACTCTACTTCGACTTTTCATTGGTTCTAATAATTCGTTTATGAAGAATTCAGAACATTTTATTGAATTGATTGGCAAATTAACTTTAACCCCTGATGATTTGTTAATTAGTTTTGACGTAGACTCCTTGTTCACAAAATTACTAATAAATGACGCCTTACAACTATTAGAACAACATTTCAACCACAATTTCACTAATACAAGGCATTTGTTATTCCCCTTCTTCTACAACGCATTTATGCACTTGCCAATTGCCGCGTTTACTTTAATTATTTTCTAATTAATTACATACATAACTTAGTGAAGTAAATTAAATCTTTTCTTCTCAATATTAAATACATTTATATTTCAATAACAATCATTTCTCAATCTATAATACATCATATAACTTAGCGCGAAATTTGAATTTCTCATGGACTCTGTACATGTTGGAGTTATGTTTGGTGAATTATATGAATAGGAGATTGATTAGGATTGATGTTTTAAAATTTTTTTGTTACAAAATGTATAACAGATACGTAATTTGTGAAAAATGGTAGATATTTTTAAAGATTTTGTGATGATTTGTCATTTGAATTGTTAAAATATTAGAACTTAAAGACAATGCTTTTTTTACAAACATCGTGTTTAAATTAATAACTTGTAATATCTGATTGATTGTGAAAGGAAAAGGACATACTACTATAGGTTATACCAATTTTTTTCCGCTATAGATAAAAAATAAAACCTGATGATTAGTTCCAAAAGAGGAATCATCGGATCAAAAATCTCTGGAAGCCAGCTGTGCAGCTTAAAAAACGTCAATGAGAAAGTGTTCTTTACTTAACGATAACTTCTCAAATAAGTCCAGAACAAAACAAATTTTCTTTTTTCGTTGTAACTAATCGGAATTTGTTGAATTTCGAAGCAGTACAATACTAAACACAAAATAAGCTTTTTTCGAAACGTGTTTGTATCCCGTTTTTTTTTAGTTTCTGCTATCCATGTGTTGGAGATTCTTATATGTAGTACATAATTGTCTGTAGGCTGTATGCCTATTGCGATTTAATAACTGTAAAATATTTTCTCTGGTTGTACACCCCTGTCTAATCTATGCGTCAAATGTCTGGAATGTGATGCATCAGTGTTAGAATACTTGTATATCTTGGCGGTTGTACAATTTAAGCAAAAGGCGAAGAGTTGTTGTTTTGGTGCATAAAGTACACCACGCGAATAATGATGTAAGTATTTTATGTGTAATCATTTTATTAATAATACCATTTAAATCATTAAGTACTAATTTAAACTTTTACAACGATAGCAATAAAATTATTCAACATTTATAAATTACCACGTTTATTTATTTATAGGCCGAAAATTCCTGTGAGAAAGGCAAAATGCTTGACAGGAGCGGAAATGTGGGCTTTTTAGAAGCTAGCAGTTGGGAAGAAGAAGTAGGACATTAACAAAGTGATATTGAAGATAGAAATATTTTGCAAAGTGACCTTGACTATAGTTTTGAAATAGACGGCCCCGACACTGATAATGAATCTGACAGTGATGAGATTATTGCTCCTGGAGGGTTTTACCTTGGTAAAAATGAATCTACCAAATGGCATCAAAAGCCTGTAGTGAGCAAGTTTCCCAAAGCTTCCAGAAAAAATATAGTGAAAACATTGCCGCGTCCTCGCGGCTGTGGAATAAATATAAAAAAAGAATTTTTAGATTTATTACATTTATGTGGATTGAAGAAAGCAAATCATACAGATTTTCATGAACTATGAGCAGACGATGGTACAGGCTTTGAACTTTTTTCAGCCTGCATGAGCTAAACTCGTTTTCTTTTTATACTTTCATCCGTTAGGTTTGATGACAAAAGCTCTAGAACTGAGCGAGAAAAAATAGATACGTTGGCTTGTGTTCGTGAAATATTTGATCAGTTCCTGACGATCTGCAAGAACACCTATTCCCATAGTGGGTTTTTGACTATCGATGAAATGTTAGTACCATCTTGCGGACGTTGCAATTTCATTCAGTACATGCCTAGCAAGCCAGCTAAGGATGGTAACTATTTGTGATGTGTGATGCCAAGATGTATTATACTTCAAACTTAGAGATATACTGTGGACAGTAGCCGGACGGGCCCTTCAAACTGTCTGATTCTCCACACGACATTGTAATGAGCTTGATAGACCATGTAAAACGAAGTAGCCGCAATTTAACTTGCGATAACTGGTATACAAGTTGTCCACTAGCAATGGCACTCTTGCAGAAAAAAATTACCTTGGTTGGTACTATTACAAAAAACAAAGTTTAAATTCTAACTGAATTTCAACCACATAAATCTAGATCAGTTAATTCAACACTTTTAGGTTTCCAAAAAAATTTGATGATGGTGTCTTTTACACCTATAGAAAATAAGTCTGTTTTCGAAGATGCTACAGGGCTCCAAGATACACAAAAGTCATTCATTTTTACAATGAAACAAAACGAGGTGTTGACACCGTTGATCAACTCTGCGGAAACTATTCACTATCTCGCAGAACCAATAGGTGGACATTGTGTATTTTTTTCACTTATTAAACATAGCTGGAATCAATTCGCAAATAGTATACTATGCAACAGATTGTAATAATCCAGCAAAAATACGAAGATCGGTTTTGAAGACTTTAGCGATGTAGCTAATGAAAAAACCTTGCAGAAAGAGCACAATTACCAAATATACCAGCGTGAATCAGGCTCTTGTTGTTTCGGCATAAAGAAGTTAAAGAAAATGAAAATGCAGAATCACCACAAAAAATTAGAAGTCTTTGCGTATTATGTGGACGTTTCTAAAAACAGGGTGATTTAAAAGAAGTGCACATTGTGTCAAAATTTTGTATGCGAACATACAACAAAAATAATTAAATGCCAAACCTGTACGAATTTATTGCAAAAAGAAGAAATCTAAAGCATTTTTTGCTTAAAATATTGATTTTATTTAGTTACTTATCTCTATTAATAGATTATTAAAAGTTTTGATTAGGTATTTTAATTTTAAGTTCTGATGTGTTTGGTTTTATTTTTAGTATTTTTGGTTTGTTGTTGTAAAATAAATAAAAAATATATTACACAGTTATTGTTTCAAAATAATGATTTTTTTTTTGTAAAATAAATGATACGTAATGTCAATTATAATTCCAAAATATATAACACCTTGATTGTTTCGTAAAATTAAGGATTATTTGTGTGGTGTATAAAATACACCGCGCGAGGAGCTAAGGGTTAAATACGCGAGCCCTTTCCACTTTACAAACAGCTACATAATTGGTCAAGTAATGCGCATTTCATGCTATACCTAGTCATATTTCCATGCAGTCCCCTATCATTTAGTAGGTATCTATAATGCTCTTTTATGTTACTTATATCTAATCATTCTAAAATATCTTCATATGCAAACTTATTTTGTACAGAGTATTTTAAATATTTTAATGCTTATGTCATCTTTAAACTTGCAATAATATTCCTCTATATACTGATATAGATTATAAATGTATAATTATTTTAGTAAAACACCTTTCTGTAAATGAGTATTTACAGAAGAGAAGAATTTTAGACACCATAAGTACTTCTAATTGTAATATGTAGGTATTCATTCAAGTAATAAACCACCCTGTAAATTTGATTGGTTCCATAGCGTTTGCTGATTAAGTACGCCTCTGAGTCCAAGGTTATAATTTTTATTTGTAATAAATAATATTACATATTTAACAGGATTTTTTTCAATACTGCACTTGAAAATGTGTTAATTATGTTAATGTCTATTTATTCTGTTCAGTAGAAATTACAGATAACATATTTTATTTTATTTTTATTGATTTACCTCTATCGGTAAAATGACGAACTTATGTAAACTTCAGTCTAGAAATAAAGCGAAGCCGGCCACCATTTTAGGTGGGTTTTATAGATTTACTTATTATGGGCACTGAATATTAAAAACAACATCTTGATAATGGAGAAACGCGCCAATTTATTACGGGAAATGAAAATATGTAGGTTTTGTTTAAGTGAAGAAGAACCTCTAATTAATATTTACGAACGTGATAGTAAGCAATCAGTTCCTTTACCATTGCAAATCATGGCTTGCGTTGCAATCGAGGTTGGTAATTTGACTAAATCAATTTTATTTTTGATTTTAATAATATTTCAGGTTTTCGCAAATGATGGAATGCCTCAACATATATGTAATCCCTGCCGAGAACTCACACAACAAGCTTATCATTTCAAAACTACTTGTAAACAATCAGATGATGCTTTAAAATTATTTATTGCCACAGGAAATTTAACAAAACCTTCTGGAAACAAACGAATACTCAACAATAATGCAGCTCAAGAAAAAATCCCGAAAAAGAAACCAAAACTAAATGACATAAATACCGATAAAGTTATGCCACCGGAAATTGTCACATTAAATTATGCAGCATCTGTAGAAATGAATGAAGATATTACTATTATACCTTCCGATAATATAGAACGTACTGTTTGTGAACCAGAACCAAGTATAGAAACGGCAGTAATGGAACAATTTGAAGAAGTTATTGACGATGGCGAACAAGAAAGTAGCACATCTCAGTATAATGTCGACAATGATGAAGATGATGATGATGATGATGATACTATAAACCCAATTTTAAAAGTACCACAAGTTGAAACTGATGTATTTCCTTGTCCGCATTGTGAAAGATCATTTCCATTAAAACAGTTGCTTGAGATACATTTACAAAATCATCAACGTGAACGTAGCTTTGCATGTGTTGAATGTGGTCGTAAATTTTTCTCAAAGTATGATTTAGGCAAACACAGTTTAACACATTCAGATTTAAAACCGTTTTCATGTGTAGTCTGCAATAAAGCATTTTCAAGAGAATCGTTATTACATCGTCATGAAAAAATTCATATAAATGTTCCTAAATATTTATGTTCGTCGTGTGATCGAACATTTTTAACGAGGGAAGATTTAGATGCACATTCAGAAAAGCACAAGAAAAAGCGTCCATTTGCATGTCGATTATGTAATAAAAGTTTTGTGTTTAAACAAGGTTTGGAGAGACACGAGTTGACCCATGCTGATCAAAAACCACACAAATGTAATTATTGTGAAGCTAGTTTTACATCACCCATCAAACTCACTCGGCACATAACATCACATGCTGGTTTACGACCGTATCCTTGTAAAAGGTGTGGACGTACTTTCTTATTAAGCCATCATCTAACAAGGCACATGAGAAGTCATTATGCAGCTAAATCGGCAAATATGATACCTGTTGGTCAACACAAATGTGATGTTTGCAGTATGAGTTTTAGGCGAAAGGATTCGTTAATAAATCATAGTGCCATTCATTCGATGGTTAATCTTAAGTGTGTAATTTGTAATACCAGTTTTGATAGTGCCAAAATGGTTAAAGAACATATTACAACACATCTATCTGGTTTACCATATCCATGTGACAGGTAATTTTGGATTATTTTTTATGGATATTTTGTATTCTATCATCCAGAGGTGTATATCATGCTCTTGATAAAATGTTATAGCATTTATGGCCAAAAGTACAACTGCATGTATTTTTAGTTTTTGCCAAATTTTTGTTAGATTTTATACTTATTTAACACAAGATATGTGATTAATATACATTAACACTAGGCATGTCACCTTAAAAAGACATATTTTAATTTTTATAATGAAAAAGTGAAAGATGTAATTATGGTCTACACCTTAATGTATGTAAAATTAACAGTACGTCCCATACATACTCTAAAAGGAAATGTGAGGCAGTGCGTTTCGTTAACCCATATGTTGGTAGAGCCAAGTTGATCACACATACCCCTCGCCCTATTTTTTTTGATTAATAGTATTCCTGAACAGATCAAGATTTGCATTGTAAAATGTCAATTTTTAAAATCTTTATACACATTAATCTTAAAGTAGATGTATTGGATTAATTTATAATCCAGAATCTTTCCATTGGTTTATCAACAATACATCATTAACTGATAACACACTGGAATTAGATAAATACACATCTGTAATAGTGCAAATGAAACTAGCTTCTTGACATTCTTCATGATATACTGGGTGTGCTGTGACTCAACCATAACTTAAGAGTGTTTTCCTTGGACAGTTTCAAAGCAAAAGTGCATTATACACTTTTGTCTAAAACTCAACAGCAATAAGTTATGGGCAATATTAAATCTTACGATAAACCAAATCTGGTAGGCTATGTAACTGTTTTGTCATATTGTTTATTCTTTGACATTGTAATTTGAAGATTAATTTGATATGTCTACATTTTCAAATCAAGAATATATCGGTATTTACTTTATTTATGGACACTGTGATAGAATTATGCAAAAGCATTTGTGATTGAAGAATACCTAATAAGTAAGTGTTCATAAATGTGCATCAACATTTCACAGAAAAAGGTAATTTTCTTAACACTAGAACGACCGGTGTTGTTGGGCCTACCATAGTTCGACCATGAGAGGTCAAATGACCCCTGCCTGTTTTTTTGTTAATATCGATTGTTATCTGGGTGTGGGTGGGTAGGATGTTGGTAGTTTTGATTAAGGACGAGTAAATATCATTCTAAAGCGGATATTTATTTATTTTTTTATGTATTTTTATGAAGAATACAAAATATGTCAACTGCTTTAGAAGTCAACCTTTAAAAAAATAGCAGTTGTAATCACGTGGAACATTAAAAACAAGTTTACATCAGGTTGATTTGTTTGAAAACAACATAAACATTAAAAAGGCTTTTCGTACAGTGGTTTAGAGCAGGGCATCCAGCCAGAAGAGATACCTGGGAGTGCACGTAAGTTGCGTCGTAAAAGACACTTTTGCCTATCACCGCAAATCTTTTACACTGAATATTCCTGCATTTACAGGACCTATTTTTTCTTTCAGGTTGCTTATTTTCTGCACAATCGAGATGTTTTTGTAGTAAAATATTTACAAATTATTAAATAATGTGTTAAGAATAGACCTACCGGTGATACAGTACAATCAGTAAACCCTATTCTGCAAGATCACATTTGGCGCACTTAACGCTTTTGCTTTGTCAACTTCCACAAACCTTCTTTTGCCATGTATTGCAAGCATCTTTGGTTTTGTTGCCTTTACAACCAACAAGTATTTGTCATTTTTTGCTTCTTTGTTACCAACATCAACAACAAAATGTAAGTATCTAGCTTTTCGCGTAACGACATACGGTGCTGCTAGCTCATCACAAATCTTCAGAATAAAGTCCCTGTGTTTAATTTTTTTGTTTGTTACGAGTTGGAATATTGTGTGAGCATTAATCATGGCTAAATCTAACACATTGTAAAATACATGCACAGGCCACCTGCGTATCGAAGCTTGCACACTGTATTTTCGTGACATCTGATCAATTACATCAACCCCACTTTTAGTCACATTATAGTAACGAATAGTTTCAGGGATCTTTTTTACAGTGTCGTTTTCAATATCACAACCAGTGTGCATAGTACTTAAAACAGGTTATCGCCTGATTTTAGAAGTTCAGTGGAGTACAATGCATTGTTTTGCCTGACTGACAGGGGAACTTCTCGTTTAGTACGTTTTAGAGTACCCACTAAATTTGTGTTTCTTTTTTCAGATTTTGTGCGAGGCTTGTGGACGTAAAAAAATTGTCGGTGGTAATGTTACGGCCCTTGTCTAGGTATTGTTCTGAAAGCTTTAGTACTACGTGTTCTCCGAGCGAACGGTTTTCTGGCCTCTCTTCATCTTTACCGAGATACAGTGATCAATTCAGTACATATCTGTGTTCAGCATCGTACAAAAGCCAAAATTTGATGCCGTATTTGTCCGGCTTACTTGGCATGTACTGGATAAAAGGACAACGACAACTAGTGGGATATAGCTGCTCGTCGACGGTCATGTTTCCGGTAAGCCTGTAGCACGCGAGGCAGGAGTCTACGAATTTTCCCCACAGATCTGAAGCAAGGCAGAATGTGTCTGCTTCTTTTCGCTTGGAACGGGTTGAAAATCTGTTTCTTGACATTGTTTTGGGGAAAAATGGGGGCCCCATTCTTGATCCCATAGACCATATTTATCGTGCCCCCTTGAGCCAAAGCTCCTCGAGCGTAGCATACAGCTATAAATGCTTCAAGCTCTTCCAAGCTAATAGTCCAATCGTCTACCCCCAACTTTGACCGAGCTTCTTGTCAGTGTATGTTTTGATCATGCGCAGCATTGAATTCGTAATAAACAGTCTCAATGCACTCGCGGGGGAATCATGTTCAATGTGTCTCTTAGCATATCCTGTTGGACCTGAAGTTTCTTTCAGAACGTTTTGTTGGTCTCTACTTCCTGAGGTATTGCCAGCTTCAACATAGGTCCAAGGTGTTCCATCAGGGCTGAGCTCAACATCACCAACGTTTCTTTTAGGCTGTTCGATAGACTGCCTGTCTCGCCCGCGCCCAGGAGTTTATGGTTGCTGTACGATTTCAGGTGTACCTGAAGAGTGCTGGTTCAAATTGTTGCGTCACTGCATCTGAAAAAAATATTTTCTTTTGTAAGTAAATGTATATTTTATTCGACTCATTCAAATTTAAAAGCTGAAATTATTTACCTTCCTCATTAGCGTCTACATCTTCAGTTGCTGCATACTGTTGGTTGTCTTGACGAGAAGATGAATGACTGCTCCGTGTACGTCTTCCTCGCGTATCCGTTGCTTGTCCAGGTCCAGTATTTTGTTTTTTTGAGGAAGGCCCTGACCTGCTTGATTGCTCTGTTGGAACACAAACATACTTTATTAGTGCGCAAAGTATGTTTATAATTGAGTATATGTAATCCAATATATGATTTTGTGTAGTAAAATAATTGGAAATTGGAAACGTGTGTTTGATTTACCTTTATCGTTGACAGCAGCACCTCCACGTCCCCTTTTCCCCAGATTATCCACTGGGACGTCAACACGCACATTTTTGCCCCGCAAAGATGTGCGTTGACCTTTATGGGGAGAGAAATATGTCGTTACCACCGTGACAGACTAAATTCTAAATTTAACACTAGAAACTAAATCACTTAATGTACCAAACATTTTGTGATGTCGAGATAAAAAAATATGGTACTTACGAGTTGAATCAGTGGGATATTCATCATCGTCGCTTGAAGAACTATATTAGAACAGTGAAAACTTTCGTCTGAAATATCGTTGTCACTCTTTGCGCTCTCCTTATCTTAATCGTCACTCTCCACTTCAGACTGTGCAGGAGAAATATTCTTCAACGCTTCTAAAATCTTTGCCTCAGTAAGCCCCCTTCTTCGAGCCATACCAGTCACACGCTCCGATCACCCGTAAACACAACGCGTTGCGGCCGGTCAATGTGTCCGCACTCGTTGCAGTCAAAGACACCACTGTCGCTGTCCCCACTGCCACTCCACGCCATCAGTTTGTACCTTACTGTTGCGCGTACGCTCAGCGATCTATTCCCCTACCGCGCGTCCCACACGGGCAGAGGCAGCTTGCTGCAGAAATTTCAATGTTGCTGCGACGCATCAAAAAACAGATTCAAAACACAATTCGATACTGCAACACATTTCTTTACTGCTTATACTAAAAAAACACTCATCCATATACTTGTGTTTGAATCATACTGATGACTACTAGTACTATATGAAAATATATAGACTTTCCGATCGTTATACAAAAAAAAATGACACTGCAATATAAATTTGCATTCCAAATTCACCTGTACTCCAAATATAAACTGTCTGGTCAAGTTTGGGTAAAAACATGACCTATGAATTGATTATTCGTACATATAAACACTAAGGGTCATTTGACCCCTAACGGTCGACAACATAATAACTACATTTTTTTCCGGAACTGTTCAGAATAAAAATTCTAAATTACAGGAATAAGTTCTATAACCAAATATATTAAAAGTCACGAGAGCACATAAACCAACAACTAATAGGACCGGTCCTACAGAAAGGCAAATTTCAAAAGGGGTCAAATGACCCATTCCGGTCGTTCTAGTGTTAAAGGTATTGCAAAACGTCTCGTACAACAAGAACTTTGCGAACAAGACACTATTCTTAACATGATCGAAAAAAGTCGCTCTGCTAGTGTATGAAGATTATCTAATCGTGTTCATGTTAAACGAATGAAAGTGTCAAGAACATTACACGTACAATCCATTCAACATTTACAACCAGCAGACTGTTGATTTTTGTTTTGGTTGATTGCACACCAACAGCTTTGTGGACAAATTACGTTTATGGATGAAGCCACGTTTACTAGAGATGGAATTGCAAATACCAAAAATTCACATTCATGGATACTTTAGAACCCTTTTGAAACGAGGGAAATCCACTTTTAACATTGCTTTTTGGTGACTATTTGGTGTAGTGTTCTTATTAACCCATTAGTGGACAAAGTTAATTTTTTTTAAATTTTTATTGAAATATATGGTCGTGATATTAAATTAAAAAAAAAATTATAATTGTCAAAAAACCTTATTATTTTTTCAAATTTTTGCCGTCCCTTCTAAGGGAGGCCGTCCTAAAATCCACTTAAAGGTAAATATCAAAACAAAGTTCAAAGTAACAAATTTATTGTCAATTATGTTTTCTATACATGTTATTATTTATTAAAAAAATCAACGAGTATGATACTCCTTGAAACAGTATTTTGGGTGTAAGGCCACATTACATTTTTCACAAATAAATTGACTTTTTTTCTTACAATAACCACACCGGCGATCAGTTTCGTTGTAAACGATAATATGTCCAAAATTATCATATCTAACTTCTTCATTTGTGCGTGATATACGACCTTGCTGTGGTTTAACTCCATAGGACTTTAAAAAATATAACGCGATATATCTCTTAAAAGCTAATAAGCTCTCTGCATTTGGATTTGATGGATGCAGTTTTCTCATCAAAAGCCATCTATTTACTACTGACACATCTAGCTAATAGGCCACCAAAGGCCAGTACCATTTTCTTTGGCGAATTCTCGTTCTATAAACTGCCACTGAAGCATCGAGTTTATCCACGCCGCCCATATACTTAATAATTTTTGGTTGTGGCATAACTTTTCTAGACTTTGAAAACCTGTCCCAGCGAGAAGTAGTAGTAATTTCATTATTTTAGAAATTTGTTGCAACGGTTGCGACCTTATGGACTTTCCATTCAACCAAGTGTGTGATCATTTCTGAAAAACTTGTACTTTCATCGGTTTTATTTATTCCACTCCTTTTTTGTTGAAACAGGGCACTGTTCAAGTCGATTTTCCCTAATTGTTCCAGTGGCACAGTAATTTTGCTCGGCTAGATAAGAAAATAGTAGAAGACTACTAAAATAATTATCAAAATAAATTTTATGTCCTTTGCCGCTGGGAATTTCCGCTTGTTTTAACAACGATGTAATAACATCACCACCGACATCAAATTCTTTAGCTTTAGCCGAGTTTTTTCCTGTATAAATTTCAAATGCATACATGTATCCGTTACTAGAACACAAAGCCCAATTTTTATACCCGAAGCGTATAGGTTTTCCTCTAATATATTGCTTCACGTAGTGCTTGCCATAATATGGCACCATGCTTTCATCAATTGATAAATGTTCATCCAATCCACCATGCTTCTTGAAATTCTCATTGAGTTTATCTATTAGCGGACGCAATTTATACAGCCTATCCTCCTTCATAATTTTGCTGTTATCGTTAAAATGTATGAATTTGAGAATTTTCTCAAATCTTTTCAGTCTCATGCTGTTCTGAATAAGTTTTGGGACGTCATCACTAGACTAGCCTAGACTAGACTAATATAGTCTTTTATTTGGATATTTTCCATATCCAGACACCAAAAGTATTCCCCAAAATACATGAAGCTCATTTAGAGTTAAATCAAGTTGAACATTTTTTTGTAGTGCATATTTATTACTTTGCTCTAATATCAGGGTCATCAAATTATTGTCAAAAAAAGCAAGGAAAAATCAAGTGGACTGGATCCATTCATTGCTTCAATGGAGGGCTCGGACGAGATGCAGTTTGTAGTAAGGCTATTGTCAGACATTTCTTCCGGATTTTTAATCCATTTTGATTTTTGATACGATTTTCGAGTACTTGCATTGCTTTTCCACTGATCCCGCAACTGTGACAGAGGTATAAGGTCTTCATCTTCGTAATCGTATTCTTGATGGTCTGGGAAAGGGGAACAATTTCACATGATTCGCTCAATATCCCACGTGGTAAGTGATTTACATCACCGTCGGATCCATCACTATCGACCCCAGTTTCACAATCTTCTGGAGGAATATATATATATATATATATATATATATATATATATATATCTGTGCCTTGAACTTCATCAGCATTGTCTCTAAACTCCATTAGCTGAGCCAATGTAAGCCTATAAAGAAATTGTGACAATGTGAAAAGTCATACAGGAAAGCATCCCTTATAGGGGACACAAAATTAACGTCAACATAGAAAACAATGAATACGATAAATCAAAAAGTTCTATGTCAAAATGGATTATATACACATATTTTACGTATATAAAAAGAAAATTCTCTTAACTATTATCTAACATGTAATAAAAATTTATACATACCTTCCATTTCTAGTAGAATATAATGATGCATCCATATTGAGGTTTTATTCCAATTTACTTTCACAAATGTTACAAAAACATACCCGGACACGTTGACTCAAGTCTTAAAAATACCGTTAGAACACCACCACGTGGTTTCTCCCACCCACATACGCACAAAATATTTTTTGTATGCGTCCCTCTAAAGGGGCGCTGTCTACTAATGGGGTAACCTTCTTATTGGGCCATTAATATTTCAAGAATGTTTAACATTCGGAATAAAGTTGATATGTGGTTTCAGCGTGATAACGCACCACCTCATTTTGGTGTAAATGTGAGAGAATATCTAAATAAACCAAAAATGAGAGATGAGTTATTTATTTTATTCAACATGAGTTTTGGTATATTGCACTTTTGACTTAAAATTGTCCAAAGAATACTGCTTGACTCTTTAATCACAGTTATATCCAGTTTTGGTAGTTCGCGTGTATGTTACACTGTGCTTAACATGTTCGTACCGAATATGCCTGCCCAAAGATTAATCGCCCACTTCTCTTGACTATGAACTCGAAAATAGTGAGGGTTTTCATCTGAGTTATAATGAAAATTGCGCTGGTTAAGAAATCCATTGCGGTGGAAAGTACACTTGTCTGTAAACATGATCTTATCTAAGAATTGTACATTTTTATTTAACTTTTGTTCTACCCAATTGCAAAAATTAATCATGTTTTGAAAAGCCGGTCTCCTTAAGCTCTTGATGTACTAAGCAAAATTATAAACAAGAAGCGTATTCATCCGCTCGACAAATACATTTAAAAAAATACTATTAAAATAGTCAGCAACACAAAAAATAAACGTACGGAGATAATTACCTTAAGTTGTACAAATGTTCACTCTGAAATCTCCCACTTCCTCTGTACTGCGGTATAGGTATTTGTCGTAATCGACCCAGTACGTGTCGGACCGGTGGACACCGACACGCTAGGATTTCCCTCATTTTGGCTTCCAATGCACATATTCAGCAGTCTACAACTTTCAGTTTATTTTTGAATTAATTTACGAGAATGTACGTCCAAATCCGACCATTAAATCACTGTTGCACCTGGTTCAACACCACCACAAGCGATAATAATTTGTAACTACAGCACATTGTCTATTTGTTTGGATTGGCTACGAACGAATAGTCACTAATGACTATCGATATCCACTCTAAAATATTACCGGGATGGCTGAATATCCTTCAAAATCCGTGAACGACGATCGGGAAACGCTTTCCCACGGTAAAATTCAATCGGCCGCGGTAAGTGATGCGCAAATTCAATACGACCAAACCCCCATCGTACACTCAACCGCTCCCTTTAGCCGCTGGACCGCTTCTGTCTTTTCCATATCTCAGTTTCCGCCATAATGTATCTCGCTTTAAATCACCAATCATAAAAAATCATTTCTTCAAATTATAAGCGGGGTAAAAATGCGAAGCATTTCGGAAAACGAATCTAGAAAATTACGTCACAGCACTCTCACGGTACTTCGAGCGGGATACGGTAATACGATCTGTTTGCATTACCTAAAGACTTTGAAAAATCGACTCTAAACTAACGTATATAAAAACCACACTCTTCGTCCTTTTAAAATAAGTTTTTTCAACCTGGAGATCGACTTCCTGTCGCCAAAGTTTTAAATCTGCAAACTACGTTTTCTGAAGCTATCTTAATACAAATTACGATTTTTCATAATTTAAGTCAAATAAATTATAATTAAGGAAACCTAGAAATAAATAAGAATTAAGTACCACTATTTACGAAAAGAACTAATAAAATCCCGTCTAAAATCTCTTAGTAAAACACAAATGTCAACGATCGTGTACTAATAAATATCCTAACGTTCCATAAGACAAAGAATCCTCCGTAGATTTTGACCACACGTTACACAAGATTTCCTAGTCATACATATAGTAATTCGTATAATTTATCATTAAACACAATTAGGTCTGTTTTAGTTTCATTTAATTTCAATAAGTTACACAGACACCAATTTATCATGGAGACAACATTTGAAGCGGCTAAGGATAGTTCCTGAAAATTAGACACACAGATGATACAACAAGTGGATTCTAATTGCAAATTATCGCTTAAATTGATTATATATAACAAAAAAAGGAATGGTCCCATTATTGACCCTTGTGGCACACCTTGATTGACAACCAGTATAGAATAGAATGTTTGGAGTTTGTTTTTCTCCTCAGTGATGCAAACCCTTGAAGTTTTATTTTCTAACTAGGATTTTATTGGTTTGGCTCTAATACACCTAAAACTGTATTGGTCTAATTTTAGCAAAAGTATTTTGTGATTTAATATATCAAATGCTTTTAATAGGTTGAAATAAATACCAGCGGCAAACTTCTGTTTTTCAATTTGATCTAGAATATTGGATATAGAATGAAATATTGTTGTGTTGTGATACCGGAACGAAGCCAAAGTGAGATTTACAGATAATTTTTGAAACATTCGATGGAATAGACAGTAGTCTATAGGTATTATATCCAGATTATTACCATTTTTGTGCAACAGTACATTTTTCCTTAGAGCTTTAGGAAACTCCTCATAAGAAAAAGATTAATTATGTCACTCGACGGTTGTGATATGCAAAAAGTAGCAACTTTTATTATTATTGCAGGGATTTCATCCAAACCTCATGATAGCTTGTTCGGCACATTGGAAATTGTTTCATTATTTCTGACTCGCCTGCTCATTCGGAGATGAATGTCCCGCCCGTTTTAAAGTGGAGGGTAATTGAGTCTTATTTTCAGTTGGTGGTGTATCTTTTCTGGTAATTTCGCAACCAGTTTCTATAGCACTGACAACCGGTAAAGATGACTGGGAATTTTTTGCTGTCATATGCTCTTCAGCTTGATTCTTTTTTTGTAGTTCTTGATCATTTCTCATTTTTTTTTAAATGTCAAACAAGTTCTTGAATTTTTCTCACCTGTCTACTCGACACATTTTTTAAAAAAATTTTATATGTTTGGATCAATTAGGATTTCCAGTTTTTCTAAATGAGATAATCATTGGCTTGCAGTGCCGTCGCCAGATATTTGGACGTTTTCGCATGATCCGATTCATTTGGAGTAGTCCATAGTATTGGGCGACCACGGGCTTAGCCCATATCGTCGAAAATCGTTAACAACTGTATCTTTAGTGATCGTTTTAATTACATCCTTAAAAAAATTGGGAAAGTGGTTTCTGTTAATGTTTCACGGTCATTTTGAAACTTCCAATCATGTACTACTCGTTTCTTCCAATGAACCTTCAAAGCATCGGATGTTTGGACTATATGGATAGAATTCGGGTAAAACGCAACAACTATGATCTTTTTCTCACTTCAAAATTCACTTAAGTGCATCGTTAAATGTGAGGTGTGACCGTCAATAAATAAAATGACGGAAAACTGTGTGTTGCGTGAAGAGTGCGTAAGGCACTTATAACATACGTTCGTCACATATTCATAAAATGACTCCCGTCATCCATCCGTTTTCCCTTTTAGTAATATCCCGTGAATCAGGAACATTTAGGGCCATAGGTAGTCTGGTATAGAGATGAACTATAAACAGCGGTAATATGTCCCCGTTTGTACAACTCATGATGCTAACAGTTAAAAATTCATTATCAGATCTTTTAATTTAATCATAAATGTTTCTCTCCCCCATTGGCGCTAAAACTTTCCATGATTTGGGACATAGTTGAAATGCTGTTTTATCACACTTAAACACCTTCTCTGGGCGAGACAGTACTTTACACAAAAAATTGTTTTTCTTATATGATGCAATGTAAACTAATTAATGTTTCCTTTTCAACATTAATATTCTACAACTTTGTAGGTGGAAGGGATGTATATCTCATGCCGCCCCGTTACCATGGACTCCTTAATATTGGTGTTCCAATTTTCTGAGTTCGGGAAGGGCTGCCGGTCACTATCTCCTATATTCCTTATCTACTCGTTTTAAGGGCTAAACCCTTAAAATGACGAGGTCTAAAACAGACACTGTATAGGTGAGTAGGGCGAGACGCCCACACTCATCGATCCGTCCTAAGGATTCTGGGCGGGACAAAAATTCGTCAACGCCAAAATCAAGACTAAGAAGAGTAAGATCTGCCAGGAATAAAATTCTACCCCATTCGGATGTCCAGAGTAACTTTCGCCTTAAAAGTATATGCGTATACCGATGACAACGTAGTTGTAAGAGGATGCCCACTTTGGTAATAATAGATTTGACGCGATTTGGTTCAAACATTCTGGGCCCTAATTTGTGAAATTCTGCTGTTGTTTGTATAGGTCCCCCAATGATAATAACTTTCAAGATCTTTTTGATTATCTTAGTCCGAAAATAGACTACCTCTTATCACGCTTTTCAATTCTCGGAGATTTTAATGTCCACAACTCCAATTGGCTTCAATTTTCATCTACTACTAATCCTGCAGGTCGTAGTGCAGAAGCATTTGCTGTATCCTGTGATCTCACACAAATGAATTCCGAACCAACCAGAATCTCTGACAACCCTAACCATACTGAATCTATTCCCACTTGTCTGTAAAACAAGAGTACCTTCCCCACTTGGTCAATCAGGCCACTGCCTAATGGAAATGACTTTCTCTGTACCCAATCCCACTGTTACTTGAAAAAACTGTGAGATTTCTTTGCAACCTTCCCCTGGCTTGAGTTTTGCTTTAAACGGACCTCCTCTTCAAACATTGCTCTTTCAATAGATAAGTTATCTTGATGGGTATGGAGTTATTAATTCCCAAAAAACGTAATCGTGTAGGTCATACCCGTTCCCAATTCTGGTTTAATAGGACTTGCACTGATGCATTATCGCAAAAGCATAAATTCTATACCAAATGCAAATCAAATAAATCTGTTGAAAATAACGTCGATTATATTAGTCTCATGTCCTTCGGGTAGTTGTAAATTTTGGTTCTGAAGCCATCAGTAAAACTTAAGTACATCTTTCTTTCCTCCCATGACGTCTCGCGACGGAGCTGTAGTAGCTGATCCTGCTAACAAAGACAACCTCGTTGTCGATTACTTTGCATCAATTCATGCCTCAATGATTCTGGTAAAATTGTGCCGTCGCCCAAATCTACCCCATACGGTATGAAACTAATTTATATTCGATGCAAGCTCCTAAAATCAATAAACTTGACTCAAACAAGGTGACTGGCCCTGACGGTATTCCAGCTATCGTCCTTAAAAAATGCTACCCCGAGCTAATCTCTATGTCATCAGGAGAGTTCCCATTGTCGTGGAAGTTGGCAAATGTCCAACCTATTCCTAATAAGGGCGACAAAACCGATCCCTCAAACTATCGACCAATAGCTATCACTTCCATTCGATCGAAAATCATGGAAATAACGATCAACCACCAACTACTTTCGTTCCTCGAGTCCGGTAAATACCTGAACGACCACCAGTATTGATTCAGAGTCGTTCAACGGGTGATCTTTCATGTCACCCAACTTTGGAATAACACATTGGAGAGGTCCGGTGGAACAGTCATAGTATCTTTAGATATTTCAAAGACTTTTGACCAGGTTTGGCACAAGTGCTTACTTATACTTGCCAAGTTCACCTCGTTCGGCTTATCCGATACGCTCATCAATTGGATTTCCAGCTTTCTTGACAAAAGACGTATACGCGTTGTCGTCGATGTCTTCTTTTTGAAAGAAACTATTAACGACTGCGTACCCCAAGGACCAGTGATAGTTCTCACACTGTTCCTGCGTTACATAAATGACCTCATTTCCTGACCAGTCCTAACCCGATCCATTGCTTTGCAGATGACAGCACTTTACGTTGTAGTTTTCCTACAACAATAAGTCAGGACGTTAAAGTGAAAATGGCAGCCTCAATCAACAGTGAGAGAGTGATCTACTCACATTCAACGCCCAGTTTGCCTTGTGTCCGCCAAGAAAGACCGATCATTTCCTGCTGTAAATATGAATGGCTTAGATCTCAAGTTTTCAAACTCTATCTCTATGTTAGGGATGTCCGTATCAGCAAACCTTTCATGAGTTGACCACCTTTTGTCAGCCAACAAAACACATGCCGTAAACTGGGCTTTCTATACAGATCTAGTTAGTGCTTCACATCGCAACAACAACTCCTTCTACCGTATAAGGCTCAAATTCGACCTCATCTGGAATACAATTCCCTCCTCTAGGTCAGTGCTCCCCAACACGCCCTTGATATGGTAAACCGCATTCAAAAAAGGGCTATAAGGCTTATAAATGGCCCGTCTCTGACTTCTGATCTACAGTCTCTTGAGCATAGAAGAATAGTTTCGGTTCGTTCCTTGTTTTATCGCTATTACCACGGCAAGTGTGCCTCCGAAATACATTCCCTAATAGCTTTGCAGGCCATCTTTGCTAAGAACATTCGGTTTGCCCATTCACACCATAATTGCGCACTTAAAATTACACCTTTTCACACTTAACGGGAACAATCTACATTTTTCTACACGGCGACCAAATTGTGGAATGCACTACCCAAGTTTTCCTCCAATCTTTGACTTTGAAAAAGGTGAAAACGCAAACATAAGCCTGCGATTAATGTAACAGACAAACTTAATAAATTAAATATTATTAAACTGCTTTGAAGATGACATCAGTACATTCTCTAACAGTCAAAGGCTAAGCAAAGAGCAAATTTAACAAAATTTAATTCAGTTATAATGTAATTGTAAAGTTGTGAAAAGTATTAATTTTAAATTGATAAAATCATTCACAAATAGAAACTTGACATAACAATTAAAGATCTAGTCAAATCTAACAAAGAAACAGTTTTTTGTTAAGAATTGTGTTATTTTACAATGAAAAACAATGTAGTACGTTTAACATAATTTTTAATTTTAATTTCAACTATATATGTTAAATTATTATAGTGGTATGGTAACTTAACATATAATTGGTAAAGCATTTCTTCAAGGTCTAGAAAGAAACACTTAGCTTTAAGTTGTGTAACATGTCCTTAAATGTTACTGTCAACGCCATTGCCATCCAACCATTAAAATATTTTGACATTGATTAGAACGTCAACATTTTCACTCGCAACAATGGAAATAGATCCAGAGCAAATTTACAAAGCTCTCAAGACTTGTATGCTTTTTCAGTAAACAGAAGAGTACTTTGTGCCTTTTTTTAATTATAAGATGTCAAAACCGATTTAAAACCCAAAAGAGAAGTATTTGAATTATGTGTAATAGTGGTGAAAGGTTACACTTACATATACATCAGATGTTATTAAATTTTTGCTATTTATAAATTATCCGTAAAAATTGATTTTGGGCTTTCTTGCTTAAAGGGAAAGTTATTGTATTCGTTTCGGACGCGATATCTCAAAAATTTCTATTCAAATTTGGCATTAAGTTTAAAAAAAGTGTACAATCTACATGTCTAGGCTCCAGTGATCTTTGAGGGCAAGGAGTCAATTTGGTTTTTCTTTCGGCCGCAACAACTAAAAACCGTATAGCGCCTGCATTCAAATTTGACACAAGTGTTAAAGTATCTAAATGTTTGGACACCGGTGAAATTTGGCGACGATCGGTTAGATTAACAATTATTATTAACTTTATTAAATACATAAATAAAAAGTTTACCTCGAGTAGGATTTGAACCTACGACCTGTACTTTGCTAGAGTACCGTGCTAACCAACTGCGCCATCAAGGTTCAAGCCCCAATCGATGTAAATTTTGTTTTATGTATGTAGAACTGATGTAAATTCTAAATATAATGAGATTACAATCAAATTACTTATATTAATGGAATGTGAGCCTGCAATATCGCAAGGATTCACACATACCAAAGCAACTTGACTAATGTTAAATCATTATAAGTTTTTGTTATGAACGAATAAGTTCAAAGCTAAATATGTAATTAAAAATTCTTATTAATTTCATTAAATACATAAATAAAAAATTTACCTCGAGTAGGATTTAAACCTACGACCTGTACTTTGCTAGAGTACCGCGCTAACCAACTGTAAAGACAAAATTTACATCGATTGGGGCTTGAACCTTGATGGCGCAGTTGGTTAGCGCGGTACTCTAGCAAAGTACAGGTCGTAGGTTCAAATCCTACTCGAGGTAAACTTTTTATTTATGTATTTAATAAAATTGATAATACTTTTTAATGACATATTTAGCTTTGAACTTATTCGTTCATAACAATAACTTATAATAATTTAATATTATTAATTTGCTTTAACACGTCATATTAATATTATAATTTGTTAGACTACATCTCATTAATTATACATAATTTAAACAAACGTGATGATCGTCATTTCTGTTGTGATTTAATAGAAATCATGAAAGAAGATAAACCATTTATTTGATTGACCGATTGCACTACAGGTGGCGCGTGTGAAGTGAGCACCGCGACAAAGAGTTCCAATAGTTCTGATTAGAGTTCTAACTTCCTTTTAAAGAGTTTAGAAGTACTTTATAAAAATTAAAAAGAGTTCCGCTCATTAACGGTTTCAAATTTTAATTTGAAAAATGGGGTGCTAACTGCATATCGAAAATCGAGATCCAGTAGTTCTGGCTAGCTAAATTACTATATTATGCAAAGTTCTAGTTCCTAATGACAAAAATTTTTGTTTGAAAATTTAAAAAAAATTAAAAATTTTTGAAAATTCAATTTCAACATCAACTTTTGATATTTTTCTTATTTCATTCCTAAGAGTTCTCGCCAATTTAAAAAAAGTTATAATCAAAACTGAAAATGTTAACAAAAAATGTTTAGAGTTCTAATAGTTCTCGCAGCAGATTTGGATAGTATTCGAATAAAGAAATTCTAATGATCGAAAGCGATCCGATTAATATTTATAGAATTATTCGACTTTAAAAATTGTATAGCTTAAATTTTCTTAGTATCGACGATAAATATTTTGAAGAGTTCCAATAGTTCCAAAATAGTTCTCGTGTAGTTCTCGACATGCGCAATGCCTTTCCAAAGAGTTTCGATCCTAAAATTAATATATATATTTTTTTAAATGAATTTATTCGAAAAATGAAGTATTTTTTACTAGTTGTTTAAAAAATTATCTAATTAATTTTATCATCGGAACTCTTTGGAAAGGCATTGTGTATGCTCAGAACTATTATATCCTCGTAAATTTTCAAAGTACCGATGAACAATATTTTGAACTGTTCCAATACTTCCCCCAGTAGATTTGGATAGTACTCAGAAAGTTATAAAAGAAATTCTAATGACTGAAAACAATCTGATCAATGATTAAAGTGTTACACAAAAAAATTTGGATTTAGCACCAAAGTTAATATTTTTTTTTCATAGAAGTTTTGAGCTGTTTCAGTGTAAATAATTTTTCAATATTTTATGAAAATATCTGGTGTGGCACTCCACACGACCTTCCAACGTACAAAATGGAAATTAAAAGAAATGATATAATTTTAATAACGTTTTTCTTAGGATAATTATGCAATCTCTTTTATAATAAGTTCATTATGAAAATGGGCAGCATTGTAAAAACAAAAACAATCTATGTCAAACAGACGTTTAAAACTTCGTGTCAAACAGAGATGCTAACTTAAAAATTAAAAGAACTTAAATAATGTTAATTATAATTTTTACCTTCCAACCTACATATACGTACCGGGTGGCCAACTAAGAACGGCCGTCGGCCATATCTCAGGAATGGATTATAGCACAGGTACGGGAAAAAATTTTTTATAACAAAAGTGGCCTCGAGAAACGCCTGGAAATTATTTTCAAAATTGTAGGTCCACCGCTAGAGGGCGTATTTGACAGTTAAAATTATAAAAAGCAAAATTTTTCAACATTAAGTAGTCCTTTTGCAGAAATGCCACCAAAACGACTGCGCAACTATCCTGATGCAGCTATGTTCGCAGCAATTGAAGATGTAAATAGAGGAATTTCATACAAAACACCCGCAACACGACATACCAAGTGTAACTTAATGGATAAACATATAGGCAATGTGCCAATTAAAGTGAAAAATGGGAGCTGCCCGAACAGGAAGATTATCTTATTGAATGGGTAAAGCATATGGCAAAACTGGTTTTCTCCTCAGCAGGGAAACATTTTTGAACAGTATAGACAAGTTAGCCAATGAACTAAAACTGAAATTTGGAGAAAATGAAACACCAGGGCGTAAGTGGTTATCTCTTTTTTTGGCAAGACACCCTGGAATAAGTTTCCGCGTGAGTCAAAACCTAACTGCGATGCGGCGAACTGTTAACCAAGACAATATTAACAATTGGTTCAAAGAGGTCGAAAATTACCTGAAAGATAATTCTCTATTAGAAATCTTAGAAGATCGTCGGCGAGCTTTTAACACTGATGAAACGGCATTTTTTTAATCCGAAACCAGGAAAAGTTGTAGCAGAGAACAGTGTTCCTTCTAATTGGGCAAAAAGTGAAAACGGATGGATGACCCATGAGCTCTTTTATGAATACATGACTAACATCTTTTATCCGTGGGTAAACAGCCAAGAAATTTCATTTCCCATCATTTTCATTATGGATGATCACACATCTCACATATCCATTCCACTTAGTAAATTTTGCAAAGAACATGATATAGAACTTGTAGCTCTCTACCCCAATGCTACTCACATACTCCAACCAATGAATGTAGCCGTTTTCCATTCGTTGAAGTCCATGTGGCGCCGGAATGTTCAGGAATGGCGAATGCAAAATAACGGAGCCCAGTTGCAAAAGCATGATTTTGCGCCATTGTTGAAATTTACGCTAAAAAAGCTAACACCAACTACAGTTCAAAACGGATTCAAGAAGTGCGGTTTATCACCATGGAATCCGAGTCAGGTAAAAGTAAAAGAAGAGCACACACCCATAGCATCCGCCCGCAATAAGCACAACCAAGAAGACAAAATATCCCTATCCACACTTGAAAAAAAGATTGGTAAAGAGAAATTAAATACATTTTATCAGAATGAAGGAAACAGGAACGGACCTGTGGAGGATCATTCTTTATACAACCTTTCGAAGCAATTAAAAGAAGATACAATACTGGAAGAAATGAACATCAGGCAAGAAGAAGAACATCCAATAAAGCCAATAATAGAATTACATGAAGCAGCAGTGACAATAAATGCACAAGAGAATGATGCCATGCCTCCAAAAGAAGAGACGGTTTTAGAGAAAATGGAATCGACAACTTTACAAATTCCAGATCCACAAGGAAGAAACTGATAGAAAACAGACAAAATGGCACAGATTCGGAGCAAACGACACCCTTAAAGAAGAATTTATCAGTATCTTTAGAAGATAATCAAACGCCTTCAACTTCAGAGCAAGATCTAATACCATCTTATATTATTCATAGAGGGAGAGATACATTATTTTTCCTTAGATGTAGTTTGCAGCACGAGGGCTAGGGCTATAAAACATCGAGGGAAAAATAGTATTATCTCCTGAGTTGTATTTACTATTTTTTGCGAAAGCGGAAACACAAAAACACGGAAAATAAATTTAGTAATAGTTTCGGCAAATCCGTATGTAATAATTAGTGGCCTTTGGGACTCTTACTTTGACAACCATACCTAGAGTAAAAAAATTGTTTTCAAAAAAACTTAATTTGAATAGTTGTGGGGCTGTATCATTTACTGTAAACGCAAATAAATAAGTTGATCTTTAGTTCTTGTGTTTTTATTTGTACTCTGTATTCGAAACTGTCAAAACATAAAATAAACTTCTTAGGGAGATAATGTGACATATCTGCTCCCTAGGGAGAAAATGTTCCACATCTGTCACGATTTTGACAATAGAGAAACTTTCACTTCCACTTTCGCATAAAACTATTTCATTTCTTTTAATTTTTTAAGTTAGCATTTAGACATAGATTGTTTTTGTTTTACAATGTTGCCTGTTTTCGTAGTGAACTTATTGTACAACAGGTTGCAAATTATCCTAATAAAAATGATATTAAAATTATTATTATTTCCTTTGATTTCCATTTTGTATTTTCATAAAATATATATTTAATAATTGAAAAATTATTTACACTGAAACAGCTCAAAACTTCTATGGAAAAAAAAATTTTAACTTTGGTACTAAATCCAAATTCTTTTGTGTAATCACATTGATTATTGATCGGATTGCTTTCAGTAATTAGAATTCTTTTGTAACTTTCTGGGTACTATCCAAATCTATTCTGGAAACTATTGGAACACTTCAAAATGTTGTTGATCGATACTTTGAAAATTTACGAGGATAAGATGAGACATTGGTCGATTTTCAACAGTTCTGATTATTCTAAAACGATTCTTGTATAGTTCTGAGCATACACAATGCCGTTCTAAAGAGTTCCGATGATAAAATTAGTTAGATAATTTTTTTAACAATTAATAAAAAATAGCCCCTTTTTCGGATAAATTCAATTTTAAAAAAATTATGTAATTAATTTTAGCATCGAAACTTGTTGGAAAGACATTGTGCATGTTGAGAACTAAACTAGAACTATTTTGGAACTATTGGAACTCTTCAAAATATTTATCATCGATACTTTAAAATTTAAGCTATGCAATTTTTTAAAGTCAAATAACTCTATAAATATTAATCGGATCGCTTTCGATCATTAGAATTTCGTTCAGAACTTTTCGAACACTATCCAAATCTGCTGCGAGAACTATTAGAACTCTTAAAATATTTTTTGTTAACATTTTCTTTTATCCACAACCGACAATAAATTAGAATGAAATGTAGTTAATTTAATTTTAATTCAATTTTCTTACTATTGGAATTTATGGGTGGTCATGGATTTATTGCTATAGTGACTGAATATGAAAACGCTACAGTGTCTTATGAATATAAAACTCTAGTGTTTTATGAATATAAAACACTAGGGTTATATAGTGTTTATAATGCGTTTGTAAGCAGTTGAATTATGACACGATAATGTGTCGGTTGTGGATAAAAATAATTTTTTTGCACTAAATTTCGAATATTTTTGGTCAATTTACATGTAGAAGCCGTTGACACTGTACTATTGAGAATTAATTTAACATTATGACGTCACAAACATGCCGACCAATCGTGGCGCGTTTGTAGTCGCATGATTCTTTTTAAAATTTTATCAATTTTAAATTGCTTCTAATAAGTCAAAAAAAATTTTTTTAAGAGTTTTTCCATCGACTATTAATATGGCAGTTTTAAAATACATAACAAACAATGGATACATTTTTTTTTCAATAACCCAATTATTATAATTAAAAACTATACTAGAGGTAATACTAGAATTAAATGAATAAAATCAATAAGTTATTACATATATAAAAATAAGATACACTGCGCACTGCTTATATTGATATTAATAAAATTCTTGTCTAAAATGTTTTATCTTTACTGTCACTCAAGTCACTAAACTGATAATCACTATCTTCCCCCACATTTATAACTAACTTCTTAGTTTCTATATTCAAAATTAGGTCACTTTCAAGATATTTGTCTTCTATATTAATTACTTTATTGCATCGGATTTTCCATTCTTCTATTGTTGTTGTTTCAAATGCTGTGTTGGTCAATTCCATGACATCATTTAACTTAAATGTAACGCTTTTCTGTGCTACTTCGCTTTCTATTTTTTCCCAAATTAATTCTATGGGATTTAGATCCGGATGATAAGGCGGAAGTCGTAACACAATGTGCTCATGATCGTTCATTAATTGGTTTATACCGATCTTTATTTTGTAGTATAATTTTATTAAGTTGTGGTTTATACAAGCCCGAAGGAACTTAAATTCTTTTTTGATGTAACCCCTCTAACATGTGGCTTTTTCTGGTATTCGACGTTGTTGCAGGATCTAGTTGAACAGTGTGGTACGGGGCGTTATCAATAACAATGACGGAGTTGTTTAGCAAATTCGGTAGAAGACTTTTTTTAGCCCACTTTTCATAATTGGTACCTTTCATGTCGTCATGGTAATCTTCACTTTTTGTGCCAGATGTGCCAGATTTAAACGTTAATAAACAGTTTGGTATAAAAATCATGTTGCCCCCTGCGTGGACCATAAGTAATCGCTGGTCCTTTGAAATAGGATTGAATAATCCTTCGTTACTGTTGTGATTCCAGGTTCGTAATTTGGTATGGCCACTGGGAATATAGCTTTCGTCCAAAAAGATAATCGGTAATGTTTAATTCTTTTAAGGTACACTATTCTTTTTTCTTGAATATCGCTTTCCTCAATTAAAATTATTCTGTGGTCCACTGTTTTCTTCCACTTAAAGTTAACTTTTTTAAGGATTATTCTCAGCGATTTCTCTGAACCACTCCAACCCAAATTTTCCACTAATTTCAGTCGTAAGAATTTAACGGACACACAACTCCCTTACGTTTTATGGAAGTTATAAATGATGTGTCTTATTATATTAAGATCATATTCTGCAACATGCTTCTTTTGCGCTTCTCCGGAGTTTTCGATATAATTGTACCATTATTTTTTTGCGGAGGATTCATTGGCTTTCTTTATGATTCGTTTTATTGTTGTAATTGGCATTTTTCCTTGATGCCCTGTAGTGTTTCGGCTTCTTCTTTTTGTGTTAAAAAGTATTGAAACAGGTTATGCACTATTTCTCGCGTTTGGCCGTTTAATATTTTTCCAGATTTAGACATTTTTGGGAACCGATTACAAATCTGTAGATATCTACAACTTATAATACATTTGCAAATAGAGCAAATGTTTTATGCAAACTAAAAAATCATATGTTAATGCAAAATTAGTACTTGAAAGTATTGAATGTAATTCAATAAGATTATTTTCTAATATACTAATGTTTCATTCAATAGTCGTATAAATGTGATTAGCCATTGCTTGGTAATTTATTATGAAGGGTACCCAATTAGTTACAAAATTACGCTCATCCATCGCAAATCTAGAATCTCTTAATACGCTAACATAAATTCATATTCGTACCAATTGAAGCTCACAGCTGAATTAATAATCTGAATTTCGCATCGTCTCAATGCGACGCACTGAAATGCCATCGATCATAGAACTAACAGCACAAATAAACATACTGAATTTACGCATGAACTGCCACCGCGACGACATCACATGCCACGCATCTACGCACGTACATACCACACATACACCAGCACACAGACATAACATGATCACACCGCAGCGCACATCACAGCACGGATATCGCAGCACATACCAAACACAAATCACAAACACAACACACAGACATCACTGACACACGCGCACCATGCACACGCAACATAGTTTCGCAGCAACCACATACACATCGCACATACCACACACGCATACATATGCCATCAACACACGCACACACACACATATGCGCACGCAAAACACACGCACACACACACACACACACACACACACACACACACACACACACACACACACACACACACACACACAAACGCACGCACGCACGCACGCACACGCACGCACGCACGCCCGCCTCATTACTTTTTGGAAAAACAAAATTTATCTGTTGCCTGAATCGTTAAGGATGTTAGTTACTTAAGTTTAGTGGTTAATTATTTCTTTACCTTATTGATTTAACTTTTCTGTATTTACTGCCTTCACCATTTATTATGATGTATTAAATGATTTTCTTTTATTGCGTTTACCTTTCCACATTATAAAGGAATTATTTCCTTTCTTATTTAACTTTGTAAAATTCTTAAAATAAACCTGTTAGTGCCATCTATACGTAGGTTCTGGTTATTTTCAAATTCTTACATTTTTATAGATACCTGTCACTTTTCTAAATCACCACTAGATGGTGATATCATTAAATAATTGCATATTACTAATCAGGTTTTGTTTGAAAACAAACATCTGTTTAACATTTTTACAAAATTTGATAAGGATAATTCTGTTGAATACCTTTTTCCGAAGGTGTGGTTCTTTTAACACGGCCATTTTGTTGTGTAAAATTATATTTTGGAAACTCTCTGATTTCTATTTTCGCGGTGTAAGTCACCATTTCTAGAGGAGAAATATGTTGCTTACATCCACATGAACCTTTCTTTTAGACTTAAACTACGATATGTGAATTGAAAGAAATATATTTAACCACTTCGTGGTAAATTATCACTATATAGCTCGTCTTCGACCTATAGAAGTAAAATAACGTTAGATGAATAAACTGATATTATGTCCCTTACCTTTTTCTAGCTTTTTTCTGTTTGAGTCTTTTCGTTCTGCGTTTTCCTTCTTCGTGTACTGGTTGCTGTTAAGATTATACGTTATGTACCTTTCGTCTCGCTTTTGATTTTGCTACGATGTGCTCGGAACTGGGAATGAGCGTAACTGACTACTGGTAGCTGCCCTGCAATGACGAGAATGGAAATTAAACTGTACTAAATAACTCGTTCAACAATCAGGTTAGTTCTTTCCTTATCTCTTGTATCAATAAATATTACATTGTCAAGTTTATTTCCTAATTGGTTACGTATACCTGCAGCTCCTACAAAAGATTAAGTGCAATTAAATTAACCATATTATAAATTATTGTTACTGGACTGTTTACCTGTGTTACAATTTCACGATCATATTACTATCCGAAAACATGTAACTTTTATAAAAACTTCACTAATGTAGAATTGTTATAACTGGATTAATCCATTAGTAAATAATTTGTGCACATACTTAACCAAGTTTGAGGTAATTACTATTGAACTTTTAAATAAAACACACAGTGATGTGTTAGCATTTAGCTTCCATATTTGATACTATCTCAAAGCATAAATTTATATATATATATATATATATATATATATATATATACTGGGTGTCTGTCATATTAGTTATACTAAGGTGTGTTAGCTTTTAAGTATAGATTTGCTTACATTAAGGAAAAGAGTATTCAGATCATTGGTATTTAATCTTACTCGCATATGCATACTAAAACTTATAGAACGAACTGAACAAGTTTTTTTTTTGTTAGTATGCTCATGCTTATGGTTAGGATTTACTTATTTATAGCTTATATATCTTATTCGTGGTCTGTTCAGGAGTCCTTCTCTTCAACCCTGGTCAATGCATGTTTGTTGGTGTTGCGATGTTTTGTGTTTTTGTATAGTTTACAATCATGAGATGTGCTTATTTTTGGTGTAAAAAAAGAAAAGAGGTTTATTTATTTAATATTTAATAATGCGTTAATAGGCTTAAATGTGTGTAGTCTTAAGTGGGGTGTAGTTCGCTTAGTGTGATTATCAGATTCGTCGTCTGGTTTCTTGCTGGGTCGTCATCGAATAGACGGGGGGATGCGGAGGACATATGGGATGTTGTCCAGGGAATCTTCTATCTCCTCGAGGAGGTCGTCGAGTTGTGTAAGGATCGCGGGGGGATGTTTGAATTTTAATTTAGGTTTTCTTCGTGGGAATTGGGGAAAACGGTAGCTGTAGGGTGTGGTAAGGATCTCTTTGGTAGGGATAGTGTCGCCGAAGATTCTCTTATGTGCAAAGTTTTTCTGTAGTGTTTGGATTCTGTGTGTGATGGTTGGTATGTTTGCGTGTTGTGTTATGAGGTCGCTTGGTACCTGAGAGGTAACCTGTGTATGCGTTTGATGATTCGGCGTTCACAGGAGGCGATAGATGAAAGGCGATTGGGGTTTATATTGGTGTATATTGGTGATCCATTACAGGGCGGATGTATGTTTTATAAGTGTGTAGAAGTGTTTTGGGGTGGCAACCTCTGATTCTACCCCGGAGAGCGCCCAATAGGTTTGCGCGGTTCCTAATCCTATTGAGTGTTTTTTTGAACATCGGGGAGCCAATTGAGCGTCTAGTAAAGAGGATTCCTAGGTAGGTGATTTCATCTTGGAGTGGGAGTCTTTCTTGATTTAGGGTGAGGGAAACATTTCTGGAGGCTAGCTTTGGGAACGTATCTTCAGTGTAATTAGGATGGCGGAAGAGGATAGTTTGGGTTTTGGTGGGATTGGCGGAGACTCTCCACTGGTTATCCCAGTTGTAGAAGTTCCGCGGGGTTTTCGATATGAGGCGGGAGGCCGTTTCGCAGTTTCGATTAACCGCCCAGAAGGCGGTGTCATCCGCAAACTGCGCAACGACTACTCCGGGTTGAGTGAATTCGGGAATGTCGGAAGCGAAGGTAGTGTATAGGATCGGGGCTAAGGCAGAGCCTTGAGGTACGCCTGCTGTAGGTTGAAAAGGATCGGAGAAGATTTCTCTACTTTGACTCGAACTGACCGATTTGGTCAGGTACGAGAGTAGGAGTTTAGAGAAGGGGTCGAGTATATTGAGGTTACGGATCTTGTGCAGGAGACCGGCGTGTCAGACCCTGTCGAATGTTTGCTTAATGTCCAGAAACACTGCCAGATTGCATTGCTTGTGATTGAATGCCCTGGTGATCTCCGTAAGCAGATTCAACAAGGGATCGTGACACGTTCGGTTGGGATGGAAGCCGAATTGGCTGTTGGGAAGAAGGTCGTTGAATTCTAGGTGGTCCCTGAGTCGCCTGGCTAGAATCTGCTCGAAGCATTTTCCGAGGCAACAGGAGGGAAATGGGTCTATAGGAGGAAGGTGAGGTTAGGTCATCATGACGGTGGAGGCCGATTTTCAGTCCGTCGGGAAGTGAGAGAGGGTTAAACATTTGTTATAAATGACGGAAAGTATACTGAGGCCTGAGTCAGGTAGGTGCTGGAGGATTTTCCTATTTAGACCGTTATGACCTGGGGCTGAATTTTTCCCTTTTTTGAAATATGTTTGAACCTGGTCAGGCGTGATAGGGGCATAAAAAGGACTCTCGTTATCGAGTTGGGTTTCAGGAAGGTTAAGGTTGCGGAATTCTTCAACGCGACCCTCGAGGAGTTCCTTGAACCGGTTATCGAACTGGGGATTGAAAAATGTATTGAAGGTGGTGACCAAAGAAATCGGCCTTTTCTTGGTCGGAGGATATTATGTTGTCCTGAAGGTCGGTTAGGTGGGATTTTGAGTTTACTTTTCTTCTAGTCAGTATCGAACTGTTGCCAGAAGAGTATACCATTTCTATAATTTAGCTGGGAAGTGGCTTTGGTCCAGGAGTCTTAAGCGTGTTTATTGGTTTCTCGCCTGATTAAGGCGTTAAGGCGATTGTATTTGGTGTTGACAGCCGGATTCCTGGATCGTAAGAATTGACGATATATTCGTCTTTTCTCTTTGATCCAGTTCACAATGTGCCGTGGGAGTGGTTTGCTGGATGTGTCGATGTTTTTTAATGGCACTGAGATTTCGACCGTTTCGGTAATTACGGAAATTAGGTCACTAATGGCTCTCTCGAGATCTTGGGTCGTTTGAAGATTGGGTGTAAGAAGGTTGTTCAAGATGTGTTCGGAGAACATTCCAGTCTGCTCTAAAAAAATCTTTAATTACTGTGTATTGAGGAGGTGTAGGGGGAGCTGGACAAAAGTTTTGACCAGTAGTGGTATGTTATCGTGGTGCCTAGAAATCACTCACGGTCGAAATAGTGGACTATGGGTTCGGAAACTATGATATGGTTTACTATAGAGGCACCTAAATGTTCGAAATAGGTTGGTTGAGTGTTGGAGATTCGCAGGAGCGGCAACTGCAACAGAGCGGATGATAGCCTGTTACCGTTGCCATTCGTTGCGGTGTCTCCGAATTGGGCGTGGCGGGCATTGAAGTCACCTAGGATAACAGCATTAGAGAGGCTAGAAGCGTAGATTAAAAGGTCATCTGATAGTGTGTTGTAACCTGGCGGGTTGTAATAGGAAATAAATACTATAGGAGTGGGAAAGTGCACCGTTGCAGCAACGCATTCGAGATGCTGTAGGTGCGCCGGGAGTTGAAAAGGAGTGGATGGGAAGAAATTTTTAATTAATAGGGCGGTTCCATGTTAGCTATTGTTTGAATAAGTGTGAAAGGTGTTGAAATTAAGGGTGCATCTGGGTGTAAGCTTTGTTTCGGTGATGGAGAGGATGTGAATATTGTGAGAGTGCAAAAGTGTTTGATTAAGGAACCTTTCCGACGCACTCCCCTGGCATTAACGGTCCCTGCTACGATATCCATTGGGAATGAGTTAACGATTGGGTTGGCGGATTACGGCTACCTTCATCCGCGTTCCTCATACGCAGACGTTGATACACCGTTGGAAAAAGTTTTGGAAGAGGGAGTCTAGGGAGCGAAGAACCATGTCCTGTCGGCCAGGGAACATGCGGAAAAGGGAGTGTGTAAGGACTTGCAGGAAGTCCTTCATGGAAAGGGGGTCGGTATCGGGAGTGGGTTTGAGGTGGGCGATGTCTTCCGAGTCGGACTCTTCGGAAAACAGGGTGGGTTCAAGGGATGCCATCTTCGATGGGGAACTGGGAGGTTCCCGCCTCTTCCGGCACTTAAAGGAATAGGTAGGATGAGTATCCCCGCAGTTGTTACTTGGGTTTTCAGAGGATTTGCAGGCGGAGGATCTGTGGCTTTCGTCAGTTTGGACAGCGGATCGCGCGGGATGGACACTCTTCCGCGGTATGCCCCACCTGCGTGCAGGTAGAATAATACTTTGGGAGAGGTTGTGGGATAAGGGAAGTTTCGCAACGGTAGTGTCGCCCGAACATGACGACACCGTGTGCGAGGAGGTATTCTAGGGTGGTTTGGGAAGGAGTTATGATTCGGACTAGGGAAGTTGGGGTGTTAGTGAAGGTTTTAGAAAATTGAATTAAAGAAAGGAAAGATAATTGTATTAAGAGAAGGCCGGTCTCTGAGGTGCAGCCTCACACTGAGGATAAGACATGGAAATCAGAGACCCAAATAGAAAACTTGTTGCTAGGCTGTGGATTCTATTGATGACCTGCTTCGATTACAGTCCGCGGGAAAGAATGCCTGAACGTTGGATGCGCATTCGTCCAACTTAAGTCTCTTAAGCGTGGATTCAGTGACGTCGCCACCAAAAGCGTGTTCCGTTTATTATCATGTATTACATTAATATTATTTATTGTTATTAATTTACATACGTACTGTTAATTTAACTTTATAAATTGTTGAAACAAAACGACAGTGAACCATTTTGTGTCCTATGTGAATTTTAAAGCTCATAATACTCAAATTTATTAGACAAATATGTATAAACAACAAATACTTTCACTTTCACTTGTCAACATGGTTATTTTTTTATTTTATAAATGTTTAAACTATTACTGTTCATATGTAATTCAAATGAATAAAATATTTTAAAATTTCTTGTGGTTTGGTGACGAATAATTGAAAACGCGACACCGACGCCACTGGTAATGCTTTCGGTCGCTATTGCGTTAACGAGTGCGGCCGAATGCACGAACATCCATGCGCGACACGAGACATTCTTTGACCGCGCGGACTGTATCTGTATGCAACCAGTGACAGATCTAACTCCGAAGCGGCGAAGATCACGATGCCGAAACGATGAGCGTAAAAACGCTAAGTTGTTATTTGGAAATTAAGAGATTTGTAATAAAAATCACAAAAACTCTTACGCGAGAAGGGGCTTACGTTCGATACCGAGGTTCGGACTACCCTGAACTGAACAAGCTTCTCTGATTATTTATGTATCTACCTGAATATGGCATGGTTAAAGGGGGGGATTTGTGCTTGTATATTGTGAAACAAAAGGCAAGTTGGATTGTTACCTTTGTAACGTCAACTATTACGGTTGTTTATGTATATAAATTTCCTTTTCAGGGATTACGTATGAAAGATCTTTCAGCGTCCCAGAAAGGGGCATTATGTGTTATTAATAATTTTAGATAATTTAAAGGTGAGTTTATAACAAGTAAATCTCGCGACTTGCCCTCGTCAGTGTCAAAATTCGTACCTGCCCTCAATTACACAGTTTCACTATTTTTCGGTGTTCTTATTGTGATATTAACATAAATATATATTTAGTAGTGTTATGGGGAAAAAAAGCATGTTTTGATACACATGCACCATAAGAAAACGTATACATTGTGTTATTTATTATTATTCATATATATATATATATATATATATATATATATATATATATATACCTATATTAAACTTCTGCATATAGCAGTCTGTTGGGAATTTAGAAATAAATTTACGCTTGTTGAGGGAATTGTCGTTTAATTGCTATTCCTGTTGCTCCGTGTTTCAAGTTTTACAGGATCTTTCTTTCAAGAAATAATATCTTATCTTTTCTTTCTTTAAAGCTTGTGGCGCCTGTTTCTGTCTGTTCTCCCTATCTGTCTGTCTACCATTTCGTTATTATTTTCTAACTAACCTAACCATCTTCTGTATTTTTATCCACACTTCAAAACACCCACGCTATCCGTGTTCTCTGCGGTCTCAGGACCGTTTGGCTGATTTGCTAGTCGAGCTAACCATTTCCTCCCTTTTTTATGTAACGTGGTTGGTTAGACACATTGTAAAACTTGTGTTTATGGTTGTTGTATGGAGTTTCCAGTCCTCTCAATATCAGACAAAAACGTTGATATATGTTTTCGATTCCAAAACTCGGCCACTTTCTTTAAATAAACGTTTAGATATCAAGTTTTCAAAGTTTTAAACGAACTCTAACTGAACTTGGCAATGACGTTATAGAAAGATTTAGATACAACTACAAGAAATATTTATTACCCTTACCATAAGCGGGCTAGTTTGGCAATTATCAGGGGTAATAGCATAAGTGCATAAAAATTACCGATAATTTTGCATGAAAGCGTGTTTTCTAAAAACTGCATAAATTTATTTTAAAAGATAAAATATGAAAATGAACGAATGCAGTTTTTAAAGATAACACGCTTGAATGCAAAATTTTCTGTTTATTTTGGTATGTGGTAAAACGAGAAGGGACAAGATAAAGAATGGATGCATAATGATGGAGTGTGGCGAGGAAAAGATGATGATAGATAGATATAAAAGTAGTACCATTGATAACTTATTAATCAATGGTAGTACCATTGATAACTTATTAATCAATGGTAGTACATTACGTTGGTGTGGTCACATTGAGAGAATGAATAACGCAAGATTAAAGAAGCAAATATATGTGGGTGAGGTTAGAGGAAAGGTCGGGTTTGGTAGGCCGCGTAATACTTGCCTGAATGCAGTAGAAAGTAGAATGTATGATAAAGGAAAGAAAGATAAGAACTTTACCAATAAAAGGGCATGTCAGAGACAATGTATGAACCTTGCGAAAGCTAGGGAGGTATGCGGAGATAGGAAAGCATGGAGAAAGATTGTGAATGATAAATAAATGAAAGGCACGGATTGTTTTGCCTATCCCGCAAGGGAATGGCGTGAAGGTTAAGTTAAGTTACGTATGCTATTTAGTGGAATATTTCCCGAATTTTCAAAATTAAAAAACTAAATAATCTTATTTATTAGAGACATTTAAGAAATTATTATAATTGGCGTTGTTTACAGACAAAAAAGTGGTTGCTATTAGATATAAAATCTTTAATTTTTTAACAATGACGTTTCCATGGATACGTTCAAGACAATTATTGAAATGCAATATTCAATTTGGACAGTGCACCTACCTTTGTAATTTTTCGATAATTGCATTCCTCTTATGGAATTTTTTATATATGAGGGAAATATTCGTGTAAACTTTTTCACTTTCAACTGCCTTCATTACTTTACTCTTTACACATATGTTAATTTATAATTAGTACCTTCACAAATACTTTCTTTTTTCTACATTATTTCAGGCCCAAGTAGTATTAAAGATCAGGTTTTTATATCTGAATCATCTAAACTTACACTTATTTGTTTGTGCGCAATAGCTTTACGTTGGCTCTACATTATTATTACAATTTAAGACAATTACACCAATAGACATTATTATTTGAGAAATAAATAATAAACCTAGCTTGAGTTTGAAGAAATAAATCACTTTATTTAATGAAACATTCTTTATAAGGTTTTATTACCTATACCCTACATTACAAAATGATATACTAACTGGATGATCTTACATGAAATATCTCTCTAGTTGTGAAATTATTGGATTATTTGTTGTAGGTGTGATTATTCTTTTGATACACAAGACCAGTTAGAAGAACATGAATTAAAACATGCCGAAATGGAATATGAGGACCAAATAGAAAAGGAAGTGTCATTAGAAGTTCAGCAATGTAATGTTTCTGAAGATAATGAAGACTATAACACAGAAGAAGATGATGATGTGGCCGAATTTACAATAACCAATCCTGATAATCCTGAAGTAATTAGAAGATCGAAAAGAGAAACAAAAATAAAAAATTACGCTCAATTTCTGAAAGATGAATTAGGTTCAGATTTAGAAGAAGAGGAGGTTAACGAAGATTGCTTAGATTTAGAAGAAGAGGAAGAAACAATCAAACCAGTAGTAAGAACAGAAGGTACGAAAGTCTATGCTAGAAAAAATTTGCCACTCAAACCTAAAGTTGCTCCAATAATTCAACCCACTAATATAGAAACTGCTCCTATAGATCAAATTACTCAACCGCAACTTACAACACTTGAAAATTTAGGTCTTACAAAACAGGCAGTTAATGCACTACCCAATAAAAAATATGTAGATATGAAAATTGGGGATAAGACTGTAAGGGTGCAAAAGCTAATGATGACAAAAGCAGAAATTGAAGCAATGGCTCGTGAAGGCAAAATAGAAATGAAGGGTAATACGATTTTATTAAAAACATCTAGGTCAGTTTTTGACGGATCTAAAGATATATTTTCAAAACCTTCATTTCCATCTATTGCAGAGGATAACTTGCCTATGCCTATACCAAAACTGTCAATGCAGAAAACATATGTTAGGCAACAACCAAATGATGTATCAAATGTAGAACAACCACTACCAGCAGGAACTGTAACAAAAATTGAACCCGAATAAAATATAATAGTTGTGTGGTTAAGTACTAAACTGTTATATAATTGATGTAGTTTACATGCTTTTTAGAATATGTTATCTTCATTAAATAGATCAATTAACGCATGGCAAATTAATAATAAAGAAATTATATCTATTTAATTATTTAACAAGTACATACTACACTTATTTCGAACCAAAATTGTAAATATATAAATTATAATTAATAAATTGTTTTTGTAAAAAATTACAAGAAAAGAATTGGTAGGACGTTGCAATTTTTTATTACATATAAAATCTTTTAAAAGAATATGTTAATTTTATATATTTTTAGTTGAAATGTCTTGTTCCTTTTAATTGAATCTCAAATATCTGTAACTCTGTTTTTAATATATTTCTTATTATGGAAGATGTGTAAAAATAAGTGTTAACTGATTCTGGGTCTCAACTGTATAAACTTGTTTTTGAGTAAGTGTCCAAATTGCTCTAACCCGAGTTAACTCGTTGAAATAAAAACTTTCCTTTATAATTCTTCACCTGTAAATAGTGTTGGTAAATAAGATTTCTTTCATTTCGATAAATAATAATAATATGTATTTGGTGCTAATATTACAAAAGTTACTTACACAAGTCAAACAAAGGAACATTAAAAATAGCAAACATTAAGTTCGCTTACATAATTCTAAAAATTTATCAAAGTTATAAAAAGTATTTTGAACTAAGATGTCTCTCGCGACCAATTTAAATTTAGATATTTCTAACTTTTTTACATTATCATTTAGTGCATTATAAAATTTTATTCCCCAATAATTCGGACCATTGAGGGACTTTTTTAGCTTAAAACTGCTTGAATATAACAGTGCATCTTTATTCCTAGTTGAAATTGATGTTCAGTTGTATTAAACATGTGTAGGTTTTTTTTTACATACAGGAGACACTGAAAAATATACCAGGTATGGTTAAAATTTTTAATTTTATAAACCAACTTTTACAATCATCACGGTATGGCAAATTACTAACAATACGTACAGCTCGATGTTGTAAACAAAATAATCTTCCTGTAGAGGATTGATGACCCCATACTACAGTAGCATAAGATAACACGCTATGACAGGTTCCAAAGTAGGCTAACCTTAGAACGGAGGGTGATACATGATTTGCTAGATTTCTAAGCAAGTAAATTGCATTGGAGATGCGAATTGCCACTTTGGAAACATGGCTTTGCCAATTTAGCTTCGGATCTAGATGAACTCCTGAAAACTTGACTGAAATGTCAGCTAATGAATTATGCAATAGCTTAGATGTAAAGCATACATTTTTTGTTTTATTTTGATTTAATACCACACTATTTTTTTGAAACCATTCAGTTGCATTTAGCAGAAGTAAATCAGATTTATTAACGGCATTGTGTAGTGTGCTATCGTTTATGCTTAATGTTGTGTCATCGGCAAACAAGAGTACGTTTGCTTTAAAATTTGGTGTATTCATAAAAATCCCAGTCATTTGCATATATTAAGAAAAGTAAAGGGCCCATCATTGAACCCTGTAGAACTATGAATTGGATAAGGTGCTTACATGAAACATTATTTTTCCATTCAACACACTGATATCTGTTATTTAAATATGATTGGATTAAAGCATATGCTATTTTCTGAAAAACGATGTTTTAATTTGTTTAGTAATACGTTATGTGAAATGCAATCAAAAACTTTGCTTAGGTCACAAAAAGTAAACATTGAGAAATCGTTTTCAAAACATTGAAGTGTGAAAGAAACAAAATCAATTATTGCATCTGTTGTATTCTTGTTTTTGCGAAATCCATATTGGTTGTCTACTATCAGGTAGTTAATATTTAAAAACTCATTAATTCTAATGTACATGGCCTTTTCAATTATTTTTGAGAAGATGGGTAGAATTGATATGGGTCGATAGTTAGCCATATCCGCTTTATTACCTTTTTTATACAGTGGATTAACTTTAGCTATTTTTAGTGAATCAGGGAAATAATTAAATTTGAAGCAGTAGTTAATCAGCTTCGTAAGAGGAACTACAAGGTTATTAATATTAGATTTAGCAATAAAAGTACATAATCCATTTAAATCCCTACATTTACTAGATTTTAGTGATTTAACTATGTCACGAGTTTCAATTAGTGAAAATGTACTAAAATGAAAATTGTTTATACCCAAAGTATCAGAAGAGCAATTGAAAAACGTTTTGTTCACGTCTGAATGAATGTATTGTAATAACTGATTTGGGATATTAATAAAATATTCATTGAAAGCATTTGTGCTAATCGTGAATATTTCAGTGTTACTTTTTCTGTAAGAATTTATAATCTGCCACATTTTCCGGTTAGATTGATTTGATGCTTTTATAATTTTGTCATTCAAAGCTACTTTTAATTTCTTTGCTGTATATTCGTTTTAAAATAACAAATGGGATTCGAAAGTTCGTATGAGGGTAATTCACCAATTTAAGTGAATCCCTTTGTGATTACAATTGATCCTTTTGATAGGGAAAGCATTATTGAATATTTTTATAAATTGCCAATGAAATAGTTCAAGAAGGTGCCCATAGGTGTATGTCCTAAATTTGAGTTAAACTGATCAATTCCCATTTGTTTATATGTTATCACTCAAACCATGGTTCAACTTCTTGTATATAACACTTGTACTGTTCTTGAGTTGGTCGGTTTATTTATAAGTAGGTATGTTTCGAGACTATTTTGTTTTATAAAAATGAGTTCTTCGGAAGAGAGTGAGTGTGAAAATACAAATGTTGAAAGTTCTAGAAGCAGCAGTGAAAGCGTAAATGTGGACCTGCATCCCGTTTACAACCATATCTGGTATGAATTTTGACTTAGGTACTGATGCTAATGAGAACATTTCAAAATTTTTGTAATCATTCTTTATGATAATTTAATTACTTTGAGCTGAAACTAATAGATTTGCAAACCAATATATTCAAAATAAAGGCCACAATCAGAAGTATTAGTCTCCTACTACTCCTAATGACTTTAGAGTTTTCCTTGCGTTGATAATTCTGCAGAATATCATTAGGAAACCTGAGCAACAGCTTTTTTGGTTGTGTGATTTGTTGTCACACCATTTTTCCTTCCGGTTTAGAAATTACAAAAATAATATTCATTTCTCTGATAATGAATCATATAATCCTGAAATTCATAAACATTCAAAGGGTGGATTTGATAGGATTTAATATATTCCTCTAAAACGTACACGTTTTGGAATCAAAATTTATGTACAGATTTCGAAGTTGTGGAAAACCAACTTGTGCTAAAACCTTAAGTTTAGTTGACAATTTTGTGTTTTTTATAGTTTATTATTTACATTTTTTGCCACACGGCATCGGTTTCTGTTAATTTTTTTGACTAGATAAAACACTTGTCACATATGTGTGACGGCCCTGAATAACAAAACAGTTTAGGAACAAATTGTTCAGGTTTTAACATATACAAATAAAATAAAACACATACAGGGACATTTTGTTAATTCTGAACATAGTCCACACTTAGTCCCGATGTGGAATTTTAAAAAACACAGGTTAATGCAGTGCGAGTTTTGCTATATAACCAATTATACTTAATACAAACTATAAAAAATGGCCAAAATCAAATGTCAAGATGATTCAACCAAAGTAAACTATAAAACTGCATTTACATTCAATTTATGGTATCATGTATTTCTTAATATGCAAGCGTACCTACCGATTTCAGTGCTAAGCCAAATTCAAATTGAATGTAAATGTAGCTTTAATGTTTGTGAAATTTATTAATCAGGTAATAAGAACAGGTAAGGCATAATATTACTTCAGTAAATATTCGAAATAGCCACCTTCATGTTCTAGACAATATGCCAGCTTATTATGAAAACCTTGAATAGCATTTATGATAAAATATGGATCAAGGGCATTACAAGCATGCCTTATCTGATCTTTGAATTCTTCAATATCATGAATTATAACATTATTGTAAATTTAATGTTTTAGATGCCCCCAAAGGAAGAGGACATATGGGGAAAAATCTGGTGACCAAGGTGGCCAAGTTGTTGGTCCAAATCTCCCAATCCAACGCTGCTTAAAAAATTCGTATAAATAACTTGGTATCATACAAGTGGAATATAGGGGGCTCCATCCATTTGGAACCAGAGATCATTGATATTTAAATTTTGGATTTGTGGTATTATTTGTGTATGTAGTAGTTCCAAAAAAGAATTTGAATTTAAATTTCCTTGTATGACCAATTAATGTGTCATTGATAATTTCTGCCCACACATTAAGTCTACGATTGTACTGTGTTCTTGTTAAATTTTGTAGGCGTGGTTTAGTCCTTGACTAATATCTGTAAGGAAAGGAATAACAGAGCAAAAGGGCAAAGATAAGTGAACCAGTGGGAACAAACCGATAATTTTGAAAATTTACTTCACCATGAAGTATAAATGATGCTTCCTCTCTAAATACTATTTTTTCTAACATTTCTTCACTGTTATTTATCAAATTAAACATATTTTCGCAAAAATTCAGTTCTTTTCATTGTGTCTTTATTACGTAGTTGCTGGTGATTTGTAAATTTGTAAGCTTTATATTTAAATTCTTTTGCAGCTCTTCAGATTGAAGAACAATAAATGCGAAAATAGCTGCTGGTCATTCTTAACAAAGGGTTTTCTTCTGCATAGCATAAGATATTTGTTGTTTCTTTTGTAGTGTTTATACTCGACGCATCTGTGGTTATTAAATTTCGAAATAATGTTGAAAATGGTTCTAATCGATGGAATTAGTCTATCGGGATACGTTACCGAAAAAGCGTCGCATACATTTCTTATGCTCTGATTGGCATGGTACAAATGCATTATTTGAATTTTTTCTTCAGTTGAATACATTTTTAATTTATTTGATCACAATAACAATAATTCAGACGTTTCATTTTTCATATGTGAAAACTGATACTGTAGGTGTTTGCAAAACGCCCGTTTCAGATACGTGTGTGTGAAACATCCTAGAGATATAGTGACATATTTCTGAAACATTATTGAAACTTAGTTTGTATCCTCTCAAACACCTTGCTGACACGTTTCACACATAACTGGAGGCATCTCTATAGATAAGCAATGATATTTCCAAAAATAATAATGATACATCTTTGAATTATATTGTTGCATCTCCGAGATGTCTTTGGTTAATATGATGCATCTTTGAAATATCTCAAGTGGGTAAATCTAATTGACGTCAATTGGTATTATTTTAGACATAACAGCAGGGTGATTCAAGTTCGATGCTCACAGTAATTAATTTTTCAACTTTGACAAAATTGTTTCCAACTTCTTTAACAATTTTAATAGATATTACTACTGACGAAGATAATTATAAGTGTTATCGAAACGTTTAGATTGCATAATTTAAAATACACCATTAAAAAACCCAAAAAAGATAAGTATTTTATTATGTCGTTTCCGAGATTTAAAACAAAATGCGATTTTTGAGTTTTTATTTTTTCGTAATTCCTTCATTTATTTTAAAAGATTTTTAGAAACCGAGGGTACTTCTTCATTGTCACTTTTTGAATTCTATTAGATGGCGTTTTCAAATTTTTTATTTGTCGTTCCGTCTCGGAGAAACCAACATCCACTTTTTTTATATCGCCGCAACCAACGAAACACCCTGTATTCGATAGTATTTTTTATTATGAATTTAACCATGTGTTACACATTATGGTTTTCAAGCTAATTTTAAGAAAAATTCGGATTAATATTAGTATTTGATAATATTTTTATGTACAAATTTAACAACTCCAATATGTTAAACCTATTTAATTAAAGTTAAATAATTACAATAACTCTTTGCCGTTATTTTCTAGACACACATAAGCTCTCTTTACTGAAGAATTTAAAACACGGTCTAGCATTTCTGGCGAAATTGTATTAATTGCTGTCATAACCGATACTAACAACTGCTCTTCATTTTCAAAACTCCCTTCATACACTTGGATTTTCAGGTAACCCCCCCCCCAAGAAAAAATTTGGGCTGGCCAAGCTACTGCAATGTCAGTTCCAATCCATTTTCCTGTAAACCGCAATGACAGATAGTCCTGTACATTTCTTCAGTTATGTGCTAGGGCACTATCTTGTTAAAACCAACAGTTGTTAACGAGTGCTAGCAGTAATTCATCCAAGGCATTTTCCAAATCAGTCCTTAGCAAGTTCAGATATCTTTCGGCATTTAAGTTGTTGTGGTAAATCAAAGGTCCTATTATTCTCCTTCTCAAAATGCCCATCCACACATTAAATCTAAATCTATGTTGATGTCTTGATTCTTTTTTTAAATAAGGATTTAGTTTTGCCCAATAATTTTTGTTACGTCGGTTGAAAATTCCATTGTTGGTTATCATACTTTCATCAGACCAAATTATTTTAAAAGGAAAATTTAGATCTTCGTCACATTTTCTAGAAGGTATACCATTCGCAAAAACCTGCTAGCCGTTCCTGATCAGCTGGTCTAAGATCCTGACAAACTCGAAATTTATATGGATGAAAATTATTCTTATTTAAAATGAATTGCGCTGTAGAATTAGCTATACCAGTACGATGTTCAATTTGTCTTGTCGATATTTCAGGGTTTTTAACAACGGCTTGTAAAACGGAATTAGCTTTTTCGTCATGTAAATGAAGTGAATTCTTTTAAATTAGATTCCAAGCGTCTCAAAATGGATTTACCAGGTTGCCTTCGTTCAGGATATTTATCCAAATACATCAGCTCAGTAACTACAAAATTTTTGTGGGACAAGATGTAACATGTAACATATCGAACTTTTCTTCGTTTATAATATTTCGCCTTTCCATAATATTAATTATAATTATAAATTAACTAAACAAAACCAAAAGAGCAACCCACGAAGTAATGGTAATAAAAACAACTTAAAATAGGTACAGTTCAAATAACAACGCAATAAAACTAAGTTAAACAGTTTTCAACAAAATATTAAACAAGTGTTATTTTATCAAAGCTTTCTAATATTAACTGATATCATATGAAAAATGTAAAAATGAAAATCCGAATTTTTCAGAAATCATAATGTGTAATACGTGGTTAAATTCATAATAAAGAATACTGTCGAATATAGGGTGTTTCGTTGGTTGCGGAGACGAAACGTCGAATAAACAATTTGAAAACGCTATCTAATAGAATTCAAAAAGTGACAATGAATCTTTGGTTGGTTGGTTTTTAAAAATCTCTTAAAATAAATGAAGGAATTACGAAAAAAGAAAAACTCAAAAATCGTATTTTGTTTTAAATCTCGGAAATGATAAACAATAATGAACTTTTGCAAACTACATGTGAACATGCCCTAAATTATACAACTTTTTTTCTAATTCAACCTCCTTCGTATCCCTTACCGTTTTCAAGATCCCCATGCTGTTCATCCTTATCTTGGGCATGTTGTATATAAAACTGTCACAATTGCTTAGGACACTAAATTGAATTACGGTAACAGTAACAAACAATAGTAATGGCTGACGTAATGCTAATGACGACGATAACGCGTACTAATACGAGTCTCTTCAACCTCGCACGATTGGTACACTACCAGATTAAAAAATATTACTTTTCCCTATTCATGGGACAAGGAAAACGGTATCAAAGAAAATGCAAAACACCAAATATTTGAGATTTTGATTGAATGCGTTAGAATAAAGAACGTAAATCCAAATGTAAGTGTACCTATACCTGACCCTTTACTAGAAGGTGACACCGTTGTCTTTATTTCACTTTAGTAAGAAAATGGTTGTATAACTTAAATTTCCCCCTGTCTGACCAATTCTGACGTTTCCCGCCAACAATCTGCTGCGTGCGCAGTTTAAAATATTGTAGTTTCAAATAATTTGAAATACGTTTACAAGAGCACTAGTTCCAGTGACGCGTGGTGTTGTCCAAAGCCTGTTAAATTTGACTAGGTATGTACGCTAATAAAATAGTGTCTGTAATCTTTGCGTTTAACTTTGGAAATTATAGTTGTTATTTTATATAGGATTTGGTATTTAAATAATTATATTTTATGTCAAACTACTTGCTAGCAACTATAAAATTTAAAATATTAGGTGCGTCATGTATAGGAACCAAATTGTATACTTTGTTCCTATACCCGACTCTTGGGTCACCTTATGGAGCACAGCTTTATTTTCATATAAGCATCTTTTTTTATTTGCGTATGTAATACTTTGTCTGTGTTCGGAATATTTTTACGAGTGCAAGATCCTCTAGGTGGCAGGGGTATCACCTTTAGGTAAAGCTATGGTACCTGTAGATGACACTTGTGTGTACTTCTTATCTCGAAGGATGGGTCCTGCTCCGATTTTTCTACTGAAGAAGAACAGCTTTTGGTAACGTGGGTTTTACAAATGACCAAGTCGGGGTTTCCTATCTCAAAAGAAAATATTTTGGCTAGTGTTTCAAAGTTATCACAGGAACTGAATAAATCATTTCCAAAATCAATTCCAGGGCGAAAGTGGTATGAAAATTTTCTTCGAAGAAATCCCGAAATTAGTCTTCGTACACCTCAAAATTTAACTATCAGTAGATCATCAATCATCAGTAAATAAAATTCAGCTTCAAAGATGGTTTTTGGAAATCGCTGATTACTTGGAGCAAAACAATTATATTAATATTCTCGACGACCCAACACGAATTTTTAATGCTGACGAATCAGGACTTTTTCTCAACCCGAAAGGAAACAGAGTATTGGCTTTACGAGGAGACAAAAATGTTTATGCAACAGTAAACAGCAACGAAAAAGAGTGCATTACAGTTTTAATTAATAGAAATGCTACTGGAACTTTAGCTCCTTCTATGATAATTTTTAAATATAAAAGAGTTCCAGCAGAATTATCTTTGAGTGTTCCAAAACACTGGGGTATAGGAGTATCAGAAAGTGGATGGACCGACTTCTCACACTTTTTGCAGTTATATAACGAACGTGTTTTATCCATGGGCAAAAGAAAATGTAACCTTTCCGATACTTTTTTTCGTAGATGGACACGTGTCACATTTATCATTCAATTTAAGTAAATTTTGTATTGAAAACAAAATAATTTTGGCGGCATTATTTCCTAATTCTGCTCACTTAATACAACCTATGGATGTAGCAGTATTTCGTACACTCAAATCTGGATGGAAAGAACAAGTCAATGTGTGGAGAACATAAAATCAACACCAAGCTTTAAGACGACGTAATTTCGCTCCTTTATTGGAGAAAGTGATAGAAGAACGAATAACTCCAACGATCCTTCAAAATGGATTTCGTAAATCCGGAATCCGCAAGTGATCAATGATTTTTTTCCAAATTGTAATGTTAATAAGGATCCAATTTCAAAAACATTTAGTAACACAAGAATTCCTAAACATCACTTAGATTTTCTGGAATCTTTTATAGAAAATACCACCATTGAACAGTTTCGGAAACAATTCCTAGAAGATCAATGGAGTGGAAATTTGCATGAAAAGTGTCAGCTACTGGTACATGTACCTTAATTGTTTTATTTTTGTGCGTTATTGCTGTACAGTATAATTTATATGTGTCTGACATATAACTATCACGCACTTTTACGTCTCATCAAAATTAGATGACACATTTCTGATACATATCTTTTTAGTGGGATAATTTTGCATGTTCATCTCACTGAGATGTTTAATTAGATGCTCTATGAAACGTCCCTGTGATAGTGAAAACGCGCCTATCTCTAACACATTTTCTATTCGTGAATCAGCTACAGGTTCTAAACGTTTCATTGACACTTCACACCTGAGCTTTTTTTGAAACATCTCAGGCACCTTACTGACACATTAGCGTTAGCTGAGAACCCTATTTTATGACCCTTAGGATCTTTGTTTTGGCTGCACAACCTGCAACATTTTCCCTTTTCTTCTTTTTGGGGGAAGTGTGGCTACTTTATATTGTTTTGCTTGAATTTCCAGATGTAAAAATTGTCTTATTACGTCTTCTCTAAATTCTAAATAAGATTTTTTTACATTAATTTTATTGTATAGCATATTTGCGTTCCATAAGAGAATGTCCAAGGTATGAAAAAAGACTCATAAGATGTCATTTGAACTTTTGAACTTCGTTCATTACAAAACTTATAATAATTTCAGCATTATGTTTGCTCGATATAAGAACATCGTTCTTATCATGCCATTTTAGGATTAATATTTACCCCTTTCATCAAATGTCATCCTTATAAGATGAGTGTTGTTCAGAAACTTGAGGAAGGAGATTTTGAGTAGCGACAGAACTTTGCGTTTTTAATGCAGGTGATATTGGACGACAATGAGAATGCAGTCATTCTCATGAGTGATGAGACACATTTTTATTTGAACGGAGAGATTAATAAGCAGAATATGCGGTACTGGGCCCTTTATAACCCCCTAAAATTTTTGACAGACCTCTACACTAACAGCGCGCATATAATTGGCATCATTGGGCGCTATTTTTTGGAACGCGAAAATTGTGAAACTGTTACTGTGAACGCTCAACGTTACATCCATATGCTTCTAACATTTTTGCGTCCTCAACTGCGCAGGCTGAATCTAGAGATGGAAAATGTGTTTTTCCAACAAGATCACCTGATTTAAGCACTTGCGATTTTTCGTGGGGGTACTTCAAGTCACGTATGTACTCTCACAAACCCCGCACATTAAACAACCTCAAAAACGCAATCAGAGAAGAAGTGGCTACAATTGATGATCCGGGTGATGACTGATTTCCTGCAAAGGCTGGAATCCTGTATTCAGGAGGATGGACTACATATGCCCTACGTTATCTTTAAAAAAATGATAGTTATTTCGAAATGATATGTAATTACAAACGACTTCATATATTAAATAAAAAAATTTATTACAAAATAAACGAATACTGTTTATTTAAAAACCGTCAGGTTCTCGTAGGTCACCCTGTATAAGAAATGATGGTTTAATAAGCCAATAAAATTTTCTGGTGTTAAATAGTGTGTATTGTTCAACCGAAGGATAAAAATTAAATGCAGACGAAGGTCCGGAACCTTTGAAATATTTCAGATTTCAGAAAGCAGGTGCAGTTATTAGTGATGATCGAACTCTATTAATGATCTCAAGAAATACTGAACTCTTCTAATAATTCATGAAAAATGAAATATCATAACGAGGGTATGTTAAACATCACTAAAACATGGATATGTTATAAAATTGTAAAGCGATATGTGAATTAAGGGCTTTTGCTTGTGTTTCATAGTGTTATGTCGTTCCAAAAAAATTCTTGAGAAATAATACTATGCATCAGTGAACAAAGTTATTTTCTAATTTGCATAAGTAATACTAGGCGTAGGTAGTGGTAACGTATAATAAGAAAAATTTAGTGAAAATGACATTTTTCATCAATTGGTCTGGAAAATAAACGCATAGCGAGCTTAGGATTATTTCTAACACGAAACAGCTCATCCCACATAAAAACATCCCAAAAATGGAGAATTCATCACACCAAGTCTCCAAAAACACATCACTAGAATGCTTCAACGTGATATGTGCAGGTACGAGTGATAGGGTACACAAAATTTTATGAATGCTTGAACGTTTTGTGCATAAACTGTGATACTCCACACAAGCGTGCCAAGTTCGAGTAACCACATCAACAATCAGTCCATATATTTGAACCTGGCCACATATGTTATTGAATTAGGCATTAAAGTATCACTATTTCTCTTTTCGATAAAATGCACAAAACCTCTACGATCCTGAACATCGTAAATACCACCCACTCTGCAGGAACAACTCTGCCAACATTGTACTTTCTTTTAGTGAGCACCGATTCATCAATGTGTATCACATGTCCAGGACCACCTGTATAATAGTGATAAACGGAGAAAAACAAGATATTGACAAACTGCTAACATAAATGTAATATACTAACCGAACACGAATCTTTTATCTTCGTTCAACAATTTCCAAGGAATAATATCTCGAAGATAACGGTATAGTGGAATCACCATTTTTCGAGACACTTGTCATCATTACTGCTGAACCCACTCGCACCGGGCAACACCACCACCATAAAATGTAGATTGTTTTTCGTACATCAACTCTTACATCTTCAAAGAAACCATTAACTAGTATGGAATATTCCTTATTGCATCGCGTGGAATAAAAAACATGCCCAAGTGTCCTTGCACATACCCTAAAAGAACGTTGTCTTCTGCATCGCCTTTCCTTGCATGCAAATTTTTTCGAATCAATGATTTCCTTTGTAAATCATGCAGAAAATCATTATCAGACTAATTAAGGATAAGATGTAAATGAAATACATCGGTCACATTCAACATAAGGTTTACATAATTCTTAATGAAATATATAACAAAAATGTTGTATACTAAAAAAAATTGAAACTAAATTTTGAATGTAACAATCTAGTTACTAATTAATACCAACCTACTTTACAAAAATAATGCGTGTCTCAAGACAGTATGCACATTGCCGTACACACTTCAACCGTTAATATTTAAAAGGTTTATGAATGATCCGCAAATTTTTTTTAAATTACCTAAAGTAACGAATGACATCTATAGAAATTGAAGAGTAGACAAACAAATATCGCACCAGAACCCCTTTTCTCCTGTAAACGCAATTTTCTCCATGTAATCTTCAGATCCGTCTGTCTTTATTTTTGTCTTCATCGCTTTTAGGGTTTTCCGTATGGTAGTCACTAAAATCGTCCTCTGATGTATTTTCGTTCAGGTCACTTTGGTTAAGATCGCAATAGCTTTGACTATCCACACCTTCTTCCACATCTGTATCACTGTTCAACTCTGTTGCGAGCTCCAAAGCACCTTTTTCAGCTTCTTGTAGTAATTCATCGGTATTTAGATCGCTTTTACAACTGTAAATAGAATTACCTTTTATGTAGAAATACTCTAGCATAAGTACGATACCAATACTAATAAAACATAACATATTTATAACACTAGCCATTACTTACGTATAGTAAACAAAGAAAAAATTGCACTATGTAAATGACTTAGCAATGCACTTATAATACACTATCAGAAATTGCAAGATTATATCGAAGATAAATCGCCAATCCTGAAACCACGCGTCACAAATACGTGTCGTATATTATAGTAAACCCACGACAATGCACGTTCCACTATCATAAACCACTATAAAATATTTCCGTTTAACTTGCATTTAAGCTTGGTCACACATAAGTGACACTGGTTTTCAGCGAAAACCGACCGTCACATGTATGTGACGTTAGTCGTGAACGTGTTCAAGAGTGGTTATGTATGTTCATCAATAATATATACAGGTAAAGGCATTCAAACCCAAATAACCAAGGAGTACCATGATCTTGCAATTTCAAGTCAAATAATAATGATGTTGATGAAGCCTCTTTTGAACAAATGGTACAGCCTCACCACTGACAACTATTATACGTCTCCACAACTGGCAGACGTCTTGATGCAAAGTCGTACTGATATATATATATATATATATATATATATATATATATATATATATATATAAATATATATATATATATATATATATATATATATATATATATATATATATATATATATATATATATGGTACTGTAAAAGTAAATACAAAAAATATGCCTCTTTACTCCAAAATTAAAAACAGGAGAACATCAGCTTTCTAGTGACGAAAAGTTTCAGTGATGAAGTGGATAGACAAGAGAGATTTAACGTTACCCTCAATAGTACATGCTCTATGGTAAAAATTAATCTGAAAGAAAACTTGAATGCAACGACACTATGGACCATTGACAACGTTGATCAACATTTGGCTGATTATCCGTTACCTGAAAACGTGGTAGAAAGTGTTATATCAAAATTTTTATTCATCTTATTGAGCAAGCTCTTTGGAATTCCTTTCTCTTGTATTTGAAATGTGGTAGTAAAAAACTCTTTGAATTATAGAATGGATGTCATTAGAAAACTTTTGCTGCAAAATTATGTTTCAGCAGTGACTCCTATAAGAGGTAAACCAGGTCCATCACTTTCACCTACTAATAGGGCAGTATTTTCCAGAGGTTATTCCACCTACTGAGAAGAAATAAAATCCTACTAGGCAATGTGGAGTATGCCGTCGAGTTAGACCTAGAGGCAAAAAATACGTCGGGAAACACGTTACTATTGTTTAGAGTTTATAATTATTTTATTCTTACACAACCCGAGTTATCTCGGTGAATTATTCTATTTTTATTTGTATTTTATGTTATTTTTTTTAATATGATAATTTTCAGGCTTTGCTTGATTTTATTTCACAATACTTTTTCTTTAAATTAGAAAAAATCAGAACGAGAATACTCGGGTGAAAAATGTAGGTGTTCTAATTTGTTAACAATATTAATCGTTTCTCTACAATATCCAGTCGTTAAGTATATAACGTATATTTAAACAATAAAAAAAATAAGAATTTTTAGAACACTTTTTGTAAATTAGATTGATCTGGAAGCGGTTAAATTAAGTAGAAAGTATTGAGATATTGGCTAATGCTAGCGATACATTAGTATAAACTGTTATTTGTTGAAAATAATGTAGTAAAAGCAACTAAACCGATGCACGTAATACTTTTATTTAGCTATATTTAACAAATTATTACTATTGCTTTTTCATATATAAACATGTTTAGATGCCACTACTTGTCGTCAGAGACGATGGTGTGGGGTTGGAGAAAGTGTGTTTTGGGCCGTTGCGGGACCCCAGTGGGCGATATGACCTATCGCATATTGTGGCTTTTGTGGTTGTATTGTCGTTATCGTGCGCTTTGTTGAACAATTTACGTGTACCGATCCTTTTGGGTCAGAATGTTTATCGCGAGTTCCTCGGAGCGCATTTCGATTGTGACTGTATCGTACCGTTGGTTGCACCATGTCGTGCTTCCGTGATCCATGTAGGATCGTTTTGACTTGCCGTTAGTTAAGCGAGTGTATCCCGACCCTATTACCGATTATGACATCTACCGAACGTGACTGTGGAGTGGTTTTAGGTTTAGTTTTGTTCTTAGGTTAGCTTTGTTCTTAGTTTTGGTTTTGTTCTTATTATTAGGGTTAGTGTTGTTCTTATTTTTAAGTTCCTAGTTTGGATGTTTCCTGGAAGTCAACATCTAGTAAGAAGGATGTCACGTTGTCGTGATTTTGTCAAATATTTGCCGTTAATTCCGAAATTATAAATTATTCTGTAGTACCGTACATCTGAAATGTAGTTCACGCATTGAACTTGATAACGCATACATTCTTGCAAGCTTTTCGATTGTAACGTTTTTATTTCATCTTTTACGTATATGGGAGGTATTCGAAATTTTTAATAATCGTAATCGCATTTAGAATTCTTTTCTAAAAACGTGATATAAGTTTAGGTTTATTTATCAAGTTTAGATGGACGTTTAAAATTAAGATGTAATTTACGTTATTGGTATCGATAGTGAAATCCTATTTACTAATTTGGTTGAGAATTAAGTAGCTTCTTTGTAAATAGTAGTTGTTCGTAATTTTATAGACATCGTCGTTAAATATAGTCATTTACGTTAAATTGTATCACTGGAAAATTACAGAACACATTCAAAGTTATTCCTTTGTATTTACATATAGTGTAGAGAAACATATTTCACATTTTATTAAGACGTTTTAGGCGACAAATTGGCGGGTTTTTTCGATAAAATTGTTGGTCTTAAATTAAGAGTTTAGCTTTTATATACGAGGCGTTAAAGTTTAGCGTCGTTATGAAAACTTTAATTTACAGGGTATGGGTTACATTGATAACACCCGCTGGCTACGAAGTATATTTTCCAAATGCAATTTTTTCAGTTCGGCTCACGAATTCAATTCGTTTTTGGCGCAATTTAAAAATTTACGTAATAAATTGTTATGATTGGTTAATTTAAAAGATAAGGGAGGTGATAGAGAAGATGACTGAAACTTGATGATGTTTAAGGCAGTGTTGGGCTAGAGAGGTAGTGATGTAGACTCCCGTTATCGCGGCTCGGCCGCGTACTCGAAATGTGTGTGATGGAGGCAGATGGAATCTTCTTACGTCTGTACCGTGGTGAAAGAGCTTTCGTTGGGGTGGGTTCCCCATTAACATAGCATCGTATACCGTTGTCAGTTATTGACAGTTTCGAGTTCAAAGAATGTGGTTACGTGTTTACTGCTAGTGCGAACCTTGTTTCTTTTGGATGAATGTCGCTATTCTGGCGGATTATTTGTAAAGAGGTTTCGATTATATGTTTGTTTCGAGTACATAGTTGGCCATGATAAAGAACAACTTTGCTGTATATAGTGACGCTCGAATAAGTTTTAAATAAAGTTATATTATCGTCTACCAGGTGACGAAGGGATCGTAGAGGATGGTTTTTGGTTTAAAATTTGCCGTTCATGAAGTTTACGTAAAGACCAATTAAAGGAGTCATTGGTTTCATCGACTAAATATCAAAAGGTCCATTGCCGTGCCGTTGTGCAAAAGAAAAGGAAGTTCGATTGATTTTAATCTCTTTATTTATTTTGGAATAATGAATGGTTTTCGATTTAATAATTAAAACCTAAATTGCGTCTGTATAGTGTTGCTTTTATTATGTTATATTTTAGTTTATTATTAGATACATCGACGATCGTGTATTATTATAGAACACTCGAAGAGAAATCTTGGTTTAATCGTCTAATATGTATATGAAATTTTAGTGAGATGTGTAAAATCAGTTTTGTAAAATAAAAATAAAAGTAAAAAAGATCACTTGGTCCAATTATCGACCAGTTCAAATTTGATATGTCCCAGTTATCATCATAGCTGAGATCCAGTTATCGACCGCATGAACATTGTGTATCTAAATTGCAAATTACGCTTTTATACCAATGTTTATTCAAAAAATCTATACAATAATGGTAGAAACACTTCTTAAACATAACAAATTTTGGAAAATGAATATTCAAGGAAGAGTGCAATACTTAAAGTGGGGCAAGTTCAGATTCTACACTTTGCACTCCGGTACTTCATAGACTACTCTTTTATTAATTAGTTTACGCTTTTCAATGGGTTTAATCACATCACCTTCCTCGTAATTTAAAATATCTTCCATTTGTGGCCATTTTCAATTTTGCCCACTTGAGGTCATGGTCTTAACAGTATATTCTTTACCACCGTCTGTAGTAGAAATGTTGAGCACTGGCCCCGGAAACATCTTAATATCATTATTATATCTCATTATATTTAGAATTTATTTCTACATACATAAAGGCTTGAACCTTGATGGCGCAGTTGGTTAGCGCGGTACTCTAGCAAAGTACAGGTGTTAGGTTCAGATCCTACTCAAGGTAAACTTTTTATTTGTGTATTTAATAATTACTATCATATTTCACCAACACATAATCACCTATGTCTATTGGCGATAAATTATTATTTGTATTTTCAACATCACTGTCTGACTTAGAAAATGCTTCAGGCGAAATTTCCTCAGTCTTTTCTTGTTTGTTTTATTTTTACTTTCTTCTCGCTCTTTTTGCTTTATTAACCTTTGTTGCTTCTTTTCTTCTTTTTCTAAAATATCCGATTGCTTTTTTCTTCACTGCAGGGATTTTTCTTTTGCGTTTTTGAGATGGTGTCCTAAACAATGCTCTTTTAAATTGGATTGGTATACTTAGGTTTTGTTGATTCCTATCATGATGTCCATTAATGGAGTAATTTAAGTCTTTTAGGTGTGTTCGATCAGAAAGTCCTTCACTTGTTGTAATTGGTACTGATCGCTCCTCAATATTAAGTTTCTCGTCTACATTTACGACGCCTGAATTATTTAGGTCTTCTATTGTTATTGGTACTGACTTAACCATTTCGTTTACGTCGCTAAGGTCATTAACATTAATGACCATTTTTACGTTTTGGAGATAAATTTCCGCGTATCGTAATTGGCGCTAATTCATTCTCAAATAAAATGGGGGCGTTCAAAATAGCATCCACGTCAATATCATTACTAGAAATCTCATAATTGGTCACATAAGTGCTATTCAAACTTGGAATTTTGTGTTAGGAAAGGAACACGTTACTTTCTTCTACTACATCTGTATAAATGTTAAGCTAAGAAGAGTAGCTGATCGGGTTTGATCACTTACCGCCTGATACATTACATTGTAGCACTCGAAAGGTGTTTTAATGTCTTCCCAACATAAAACAAACTGGTGTCTTCTATTTTTCCATTCCACACGCTTTCAGAACTTCTAAACGATTTTATTGTATCCAAATTAAATTTTCAAAAAATATCAGAAATTTCTGTGACTCCTCTGTAGATTTCTTCGAATTTTCATCGTTGTACTTGTGCTACCATTCAACTCCAAAGAATTTTTCAAATTTTATGTTATTTGGGTTAAAAGGAAAGACACAAAAGTAATCGCTGATCAGACCACTTTTTGGTTGTATCGAGATTATGTTTAGGGCAAAAGTGGGCCTAGAGAAGGAAAGCAAACGTAGTGGGAACGTCCAGAATTACAGTAGTCAGACTAGTGGATAACGGTACGAGAATGAAATACACAGATGCTATGAGTAAAAATTTGAATGCGAATGAAACAATGTGGAATACAAGACGTTGAAAGTGCATGGATAAGCTTGAAAAACTGTGTTGTCAATTGCGCCGTGGGGATATGTGGAAGAGCGACTATAGGTAGACAAAAAATGTGCTTAGTGGAATGAACCGGTAAGAAAGGCAGTATGTAAGAAAAAAGATGCGTACATGGCAATGATTGCTGCAAAAGATGAGACTGATAAAAAGCGATTGCATGAGGTGCAAAGATTAAGAAACAAAGAAGCGAAGGAGGCAGTGAGAATAAGTAAAGAGAAAGTGATGGCTGTGGAAGGAAAGAAAATGCAGAATGCAGAAACAAAAAACTTTCCTGGAAATGCGTCAAATATACAAACCGTGACTCAAAACAAAACGCTGCAGAGGTGATGAATACGAGCAACGAAATAGTATGGGACGATTGTGAAGTGAGGAAATGCTGGCAAGAATATTTCGGAAAGCTGTAAAGTAGTGAGGAAATTAAGTCTGAAAGGTTCAATATGGAGAATCTGGAATGAATGGTGAATGAAACTGAGAAGGATATTGGGATAGATGGGGTGGAGAAAACGGTAGGAAGGTTGGAAAACGAAAAAGTAGCCGGCGTAGATGGAATCATTAGTGAAATGCTAAAGTAAGGAGGTGCAAAGCTTATACGAACATTGTGTGAACTATTCAATGTGTGCCCTAAGAGTAGAAAAGTGCCGAGGGATTGGAAGAGCGCAAGCATTGTACCACTGTATAAGGGTAAGGGGAACAAGAGTGATTGTAAGAACTACAGAGCAATAAGTTTTCTCAGCGTGCCTGGTAAAGTATTTGGAAGAATACTGATTGGTAGAGTCCGAGAAACTACACAAACTAAGATTTAGGATGTGCAGGGTGCCTTCATGACAGGGAGAGGATGTTTTGATCAGAAGGTTGCCCTTCAACAGGTGATCAAAAAGTGTTTTAGGGTAAAAAGGAAGCTGTACTGTGCCTTTGTAGATCTGGAGAAAGCATACGACAGAGTGAATAGGGAAAAGCTGTCGGAAATATTAAACGAAGTACTGTATGGAAGTGAGACATGGGTATGTCAAAAAAAAACGAAAGAAAAATAAATACCGCGGGTATGAGATTCTTGACAAGCGAAGTAGTACATTACGTTGGTTTGGTCACATTGAGAGAATAAACAACGCAAGATTAACGAAGGAAATATATGTGGGTGAGAGTAGAGGTAAGGCCGGGCCTGTTAGGCCGCGTACAACTTGGCTGAATGTAGTAGAAAGTATGATAAAGGAAAGAAAGATAAGGATATTTAAAAATAAATGGGCACGTCACAGACAGTGTATGAATCTTGCAGAAGCTAGGGAGGTATGCGGAGATAGGAAAGCATGAAGAAAGATTGTGAATGAAAAATAAATAAGAGGCAAGGATTGTTTTTCCAATCTCGGAAGCAAATGGTGTGAAGGTTAAGTTAAGTTATACTATTATCATAATTGTGGATGTAATGAAATTCTTAATAATTAATGGGCATTTGTTTATAAATATTAAATATTTTTGTTAAATACGTTACTATATTATTTGTTGTGTTAGTAGGATTATTTGGGACTCTCCTACCTGATTAATCTATTTTGTCCCAGGTAATTGATGTAGTGATTTGTATTCAAAAGGTGTTTGGTCGACTGTGGACAGTACTAAGAGCAACTTGTAGCTTGTCTTTCGCCGCTGCCCCAGCCGGTTAAAATTGAAACAACTTTCTCCTTTACATGAGACGTCATAGGAGTAGCGACTAAGGCGAGGAACTCATTCCTTGATCTGCGCATGCACTGAAAACTTGGTATGTATATCTAGTTTAGATTAGATTTAGATTGTAGCTTAACAGAATTAGATTAGATAAAAAACTAGTCTAACTTAAGTTTAAAAAAGTTACTTTGGCCAGGAATCGAACCCGCACGGACCATTATACCACTAGTCCAAACGTGCCCTATCTGTTTTACATTGAAAATGCTATTTGAAGATCCATTACGAACACTTCCACTAAACCACGACGTAAATTACGCCGTGATTAAACCAATGGTATAACTTTATCCTTGTTTGAAAGAGAGGATAGATCTATGTATGATGCACTGCTAAAGACGCTGTGTTGTTGGTGTTACGGGGTTTGTTGTACTACCTTGAGCTCAATATGTTGGTACTTTCGTTGTTTACCTCGCCTTTAGTGTAAAACTGTGGTCCTTGATTTTTAGTTTTAAATTTTCCCATCATGTTGGTAGAATATGCTCTGGAGTAAGTTTTGTAACTTCCGTTGTTAAAAACACTTTCACATGTACAGATGTAAAGGAGGTGTGCATGCGTGTGTGTGTGTGTGTGTGTGTGTGTGTGTGTGTGTGTTAATGTGTGGCCTTGTGTGCCTGCGTGTGTTTTTGAGCTTCTGTGTGTTTGTGTGTGTATTTATGTGTCTCCATGCATCTGTGTGTATGTGTGTGTCACTGACTGTGTCTATGTGTACGTGTGTACCCGTGTACGTGCGCACGTGTATACGTGTGTACGTTAGCAAATGTGATGTGTACGTGGATGTGCGTGAATATGGGAACGTGTGTACGGGTGTACGCGTGTGTACGTGTGCACGTGTGTACGTGTGTACGTGTGTACGTGTGTACGTATGTACGTGTGTAAGTGTGTACGTGTGTACGTGTGTACGTGTGTACGTGTGTACGTGTGTACGTGTGTACGTGTGTACGTGTGTACGAGTGTACGTGTGTACATGTGTACGTGTGTACGTGTGTTAGTGTGCACGTGTGTACGTGTATACGTTTGTATATGTGTACACGTGTACGTGTGTACATGTGTACGAGGATCCGTGTGAACATGGGAACGTGTGTACACGTGTACTTGTATACGTGTGTACGTGTGTACGTGTGTACGTGTGTACGTGTGTACGTATGTACGTGTCTACGTGTGTACGTGTTTACGTGTGTACGTTTCTACGTGTGTACGAGTACGTGTGTACATATGTACGTGTGTACGTGCGTATGTTTGTACGTGTGTACGTGTACGTGTGTACATGTGTACGTGTGTACGTATGTACGTGTGTACGTGTGCACGTGTGTAGATGTGTACGTGTGTGCGTGTGTACGTGGTTACGTATGTTTGTATGTACGTGTGTACGTGTGTACATGTGTACTTGTGTACGTGTGTACGTGCGTACGTGTATACGTGTGTACGTCTGTACGTGTGTACGTGTGTACTTGTGTACGTGTGTACTAGTGTACGTGTGTACATGTGTACGTATGTACGTGTATAGGTGTATCCGTGTGTACGTATGTAGGTGTTTACGTGTGTATGTGTGTACGTGTGTAGGTGTGTACGTGTGTACGTGTGTACGTGTGTACGAGTGTACGTGTGTACGTGTGTACGTGTGTACGTGTGTATGTGTGTAAGTGTGTCTGTTTGTACGTGTGTACATGTTTACCAGTGTACGTTTGTAGGTGTGCATGTGTGTACGGGTGCACGTGTGTGGCTGTATACATGGGTCCGTGGGTACGTGTGTGTCTGTGTGTCAGTGTCAGTGTGTCTGTGTGTCTGTGTATCTGTGTGTCTGTGTGTTTGTGTGTCTGTGTCTCTGTGTGTCTGTGTGTCTGAGTGTCTATGTGTCTGTGTGTCTGTGTGTCTGTGTGTCTGTGTGTCTGTGTGTTTGTGTGTTTGTGTGCCTGTGTGTCTGTGTGTCTTTGTGTCTATGCGTCTGTGCCTAGACGCTTGTGTGTACGTACTAGTTTATGTGTCCGTGTGCCTGTGTGCGTGGGTGTGTGTCTGTGTCTGTATCTCTTTCTGTTTCTGTTTCTGTTTCTGTTTCTGTTTCTGTTTCTGTTTCTGTTTCTGTTTCTGTTTCTGTTTCTGTTTCTGTTTCTGTTTCTGTTTCTGTTTCTGTTTCTGTTTCTGTTTCTGTTTCTGTTTCTGTTTCTGTTTCTGTTTGTTTCTGTTTCTCATTCTGTTTCTGTTTCGGTTTCTGTTTTTGTTTGTTTCTGTTTCTGTTTCTGTTTCCGTCTCCATCTCCGTTTCCTTATCTGTTTCTGTTTCTCTTTCTGTTTCTCTTTCTGTTTCTGTTTCTGTGTTTGTGTCTGTGTGTGTGTGTGTGTGTGTGTGTGTGTGTGTGTGTGGGTGTGTGTGTGTGTGTGGTGTGTGTGTGTGTGTGTGTGTGTGTGTGTGTGTGTGTGTGTAGTGTGAGTGTGAGTGTCTGTGTGTGTTTAGTGTGTGTAGTATGGTGTGTGTGTGTGTGTGTGTGTGTGTGTGTGTGTGTGTTGTGTTGTGTGTGTGTGTGTGTGTGTGTGTGTGTGTGTGTGTGTGTGTGTGTGTGTGTGTGTGTGTGTGTGTGTGTGTGTGTGTGTGAGTGTGAGTGTCTGTGTGTGTTTTAGTGTGTGGTATGTATGCGTGTGTGTGCGTGAGTGCGTGCGTGTGTGTATGGGTGTGTCTCTCTCTCTCTCGCGCGTGTGTGTGTGTGTGTGTGTGTGGAGTACGTGTGTGCGCGCATGTTTATGTACCGGTGTTTGGTTCTGTGGGTTGCTGTTTTTCTGGGCGTATCTGTCTCTATGTGTGTGAGTTTGGGAACCTAGACTGCATATTTCGGTGTTTTCGTCATGTTTTGATACAGTTTTCAGCTGTAGGTGTTTATGTGGTATCTCTACACTTTTAAACAGCTAAATATATATATTCAAGGATCATAGATTTATATGGTGTTTTGTTGTGATTTCTATTACACTACTCAAGTTTTCATGGTTAAATAGTGTGAAGATTAGTTTTTTTCATTTTACTTTGCCAATAAGAACTGTAATTATGTCCGTATATTGATTAAGTATTCACCGTTGAATATTGATAGGAGTAAAGTTAAGTAAGTTATTGACTCCTAATAAAGGTCAAACAAGTATAGTACGAAAGTTAGTTATTCAAAATATATTCATTTATGCTGAGCTGAATTAAAAAAAATTTAAGAGATTGTCGTTAATTGTAAATAGAGATTTTTTCTTGAATTCAAAATTAAAACTTATTAAGTACCATAAATAACCGTTAATATAAATACAAGTTTACATTTGTTATTCCAAAAGTAAACGTGAGAAGTAATAATTCAGTTTATATTATAAATGGATCTTGTAAATGGAAAAGTACGTTTAGTAATATAAATTAGAGATAAGAAACCAGAGCATTCAAATAGACTTTAAAATCCGATCAATCTAATTAAGGGGGTAAATTAATATAAACAAGTAATAATTATCACCATCCTTATAAATTAGTTAACTTATTTAGTGAAAATTGCATTGTTAAATAACAGTTTCGATATAAATAATTAAAGTTAAATCTGAACTTTCTATGAATTCCAACTACAATGAAAGGGATGTATCGAATCTTTTGACTATTGTATAAAATTTTGTATATTTAAATAATGAGAACACCGACAATCAGTAACCAGCTTCTGGAATAGCATGATTTCGAGATGATGTAATTCTTATTAATTACTAATTAAACCATGATAGAATAAGTATTTTTGGAAACTGGCCGTATTTTATATCAATCGTTCTATTATTTCACAAATAATAATTTTAGCACGACGAAAGAAATATTAATTCAACAATTCATTTCATATCAATTAAAACAAATAGTTGTGCTGCCGCCTTATCGTTAAAATTATGGAATTTCCAGCCATTCCCCCCTTTTAAATGTCGTACTCTATATAGCTAAGTGCTTTTACCAAAATGATTATCGTTTCGTTCTCACTGCGTTACGTATAGACGAAGCTTTACTGATGAGTATGATGTAAAGAGTAGTTTAACAATTGATTAATCTAATTAAACGTAATAAAGACTTGCTCTGTAATTAAATTCGAAACCTAGTTAATTTGTTTCGATAAGTAGCAAGGGAACCTGTGACCTTGTCTACCGTATTAACTGAGTTTTAGGTACATCTTGTATCATAAGGACCAGACCCTGAATTTTATCCTCGTAGACGTTCAGAAGTGGATCCAAAGACCCCTGGAGCGAACGATCGCTGTCCGCAACCGTCCAGGAGCATTACATAATAGCAACTACCGTAAATTATAATTTTCTTTGAATAAAATTTATTTTTTTCCAAACGAGTCTTAATTTTTGTGTGGGACTTCGTTGAGGGCAAGCTTCACTTGCCACCACCGAAATCCTTACAATAGTTATTTACAGAGTATGTTGGATACATATATTTTATCGCACGCACGTAACAGTTGCACATCGAAGCCAAACGGCTGAGTTGTGTAATAGATAAACACGATTATGTTTCTCAGGAATTCCGTACAACATATTATGTATTACCAATTTTCATTTTAATTTGGTAATTTTTGGATTTATCACAATTTAATGAGTGTTAATTTTAGATAACACCTGAATCTTACTTTTCAAAACGATAGAAGCACATTTAACAACTCTGAAACAACAATACATCTGTCGCTGTGTTGAATAATTATTAAACAACGCTATTTAGCGTTAATTTTCCTTTACATACCGGGTTAATTGATTGTGCTATTAATTTGCATTGCTGAATTGTATAGTAAATGATGTATTTCTTTGATATACTGAGATAATCGATGTGCATGGGAGTTAAAATATCGTCCATGCGTGACCTTTCTTGATATTGTCGCAGGAGTCCGATAATTTAAAACATTACGTTATCATAATGTATACGACTTATAGTAAATATCGTACGGTTGTAGATAGAATTATTTTACCTTGCAATTTACAGAAAAGCAAATATTTGTCGTATATTATTAATACTAATAACTATATATTTATTATATTTCATAAAACACTTTCGATAAAGTAAAAAAATACATAATACATCTATAATAAAAATAATACTTAATGCTAACAAGATCTTGAAATATCTGGCAGTAATCGCTTTCTAAGCTTACTTAATTAGAACGTACAGTAAAAATTAAATTTTTTTAATTCATAAAAAGCTTTTCAGAAACTCTTCTCTGTGCATCTTTTTAAGGCATACTCTCGTCTTTTCCTCCAGCCAACCTCTTTAGCTAAAAATAAAAATGTGTTAAATAACAGATTCTTATTCCTCTGAAATTTTAAAACTAATTAAATATTTAAAATATAACCTGATTGCTTAAACTGAGCGTTTCGCCCCACCAAAATTTCCTTCGCTCTCAATTGTCCTTATGTTAGTTTGCTTGCATGAGAATTACTTTTATAACATCTGATAATTAGTATTACAGATTTTACATACCTCTTTTTCATCCGTAACAACAGCTGTGTAACGTTCAATAATTTTTAATGGACCAGTGGAAGGGGCAGCAAAAACGTATTTATACAATAATCCTGCAATAATTCCACCTATGATTGGACCAACCCAGTAAACCTTTAAATTGAAAATTTAAAAATTGGAAAAGTATAAATTTAATCATTTTACCCAATGGTCATCCCAATCATTATTAATAACTGATGCTCCAAAAGTACGTGCTGGATTCATGCTGGAACCTGTATAATCAACTGTTGCTAAATGACCAACAATTACAGAAACTCCAATTGCAAATGCGGCTATTGGTTTAATTTCATGTTTGTTTACATCGACAACACCGAAAACGGTGAAGACCAGAATGAAACCCAGCATAATTTCAACTATTATACCATGTCCAGCTGGAACTGAAAGGTTGGTTGTGCCCATTCTAATTTTATGGTATTGATCGGGTAACGAAGCCTTTTAAAATAAGTAGTTATTTATTTTTAAGATGAAATCAGGTAGATACTTACCATTAAAAGACCTGAACCAACAATTGCTCCTAAACATTGAACGATGATATACAGTATTGCTTTTAGAAGTGAAATATTTTGTGTTACAAGCATTCCAATTGTTACTGCGGGATTAATGTGTCCTCCACTGACATGCCCAATTGTCTACAAATAAAAAATACAATTACATAAAGGCGGATTTTCATTTTCTTCCTATAAAAAATTAAGTTTTATCGATTTATGTTCATAATTATAAATTATACAGCTAAATGTAATAAGCAAGGAACAACCAAGGGTTGACACTGATGATCGCTGGGTACCTCCTGATACACGGGTGATCTTTTTGATTTTATTTGTGTAGTGTTTTATTAGTTACAGAGTTCTGCTACAGATCCAGTGTGTCTATGTTCGAGTATGTAGTTAAAATGAAAATTAAATTAAATGTATTTCATATTTTCAATGTATTATAACGTAATTGTACTTTGTTTAAGTAGTAACCAAAAATTTTTATTCTTTGTTTCTGTTAAATTTGTTTTTGGCTGTGCTATATTAACCGGTTTCGCGTAGAGGGTGTTTTGGAACATTTTAATAATACTTAATCTTCTATTAAAGATTTAGTTATTCATTAGTACTAAAAACAAGATAACATAGGTTTTCAATAACATGCAATTATTATAGCAGGTTTATTATTTGTGATTTCACATTTTATAATTTTATATATATATATATATATATATATATATATATATATATAGTGCTAGTCAAAAGTCTCCTCCCCCCCTTGTATCTTTTGAACGGTTTTACTTATACTAATGAAATTTGGAGGGTGAATATAAACGGATATAAGATTCTCAACTAGTCATGACAAGTGACGTAGTAGTCAGATATGACGTCACAGGGCCACAGTGACAAATAATTTTAAATAGTACCTTATGGCAAGTGACATCTCGTTTGAAAGGTATTAAAATTACTTATTCAGTCATACTAATTTTGTTACGGTTTAGGTTGATTTTGATAGAAAAATTAAATAAATACTAAAATTATAGTTTGGCATTTAATTAATTAAGATTGTAAAGTCTGCCTCTGGTTAATTGTCAAAAAAGTTGACGTTTTTTAATTATCTCGTTTTTACTTTGATAAGTTTTTATACCTTGACTATTCAGTTTAATTATTCTTTAACGCGACGTTTAAGTGTCTACATAGACAAAATGGTACGTACGGCAGCCGACAAAGTAGCAGCTATCTTAATAATTGGTGAATGTAGAAACAATTTCCATGCAGCGGAACGTCTTTTTAATGAGAGGTACCCCGATCGCCCTATATCGAGGACTTATTTGAGGGAACTTCTTCAGAAGTTTGAAGCAACCGGTAGTGTTCAAGATGTCAAACGATCTGGTCGACCAACAATTAGTGACGACAAAAAAATCGACATAATTGCAGAAATGGTAGTACATCCTACTTCTTCTACAGCCCAAGTTGCGTCTATCTGTGAAGTCAGTCAAAGCACAGTATATAGGGTGTTGGCTAAAAACAAATTTCATCCATACAAATTAAAAATGGTGCACCAACTTTCAGATGATGACCCCGACCGAAGATTAGAATTCTGTGAAAATATGTCCAATCAAATTATCCAACACCCAGACTACATAAAATCAATTTGTTTTAGTGACGAAAGTACTTTCTTCCTCAATGGAAACGTTAACACACAAAATGTGAGATATTGGAGTGACACAAATTCTCACATCTTTCGTGAAAAACATACTCAATTTCCAGAAAAAGTAAATGTTTGGGCAGGTATTTTGGGAAACCACATAGTTGGACCTGTTTTTATCAATGCTAACTTAACCGGTGAAGTGTATCTCGAGATGTTACAAAACGCAATTGAACCGTTAATTCTTGAAATTTTGGAAGATAATCTAGATGAATTCGGCAACTAGGAAATAACGTTCCAACAAGATGGTGCTCCTGCACACTATTATGGTGCAGTAAGACGTTACTTGGATGAAGAATATCGTGGCAGATGGATTGGATGACGAGGTCCGATAGAATGGCCAGCTCGGTCACCAGACCTGACACCATTAGATTTTTTGTGTGGGGGTATTTAAAATCTAAGGTTTACGCTACAGCACCTGGCAGTATGCACATTTTGAAACAAAGAATTGTTGAAGAATATAGTGCAATTTCCGCAGACACATTTGAACTAGTACCACAAGAGTTTAGCAATAGGATGCATTACTGTCAGGAATTAAGTGGAGCACATTTCCAACATTTACTATAAGAATTGGTCCTTGAATCTTGATTAATTAAATGCCAAACTATAATTTTAGTGTTTATTTAATTTTTCTATCAAAATCAACCTAAACCCTAACAAAATTAGTATGACTGAATGGGTAATTTTAATACCTTTCAAACGAGATGTCACTTGCCATAAGGTGCTATTTAAAATTATTGGTCACTGTGGCGCTGTGACGTCATATATAACTATTACGTCACTTGTCATGACTAGTTGAGAAGCTTATATCCGTTTATATTCACCCTCCAAATTTCATTAGTATAATTAAAACCGTTCAAAAATACAAGGGGGGGGGGGACTTTTGACTAGCACTGTATATATATATATATATATATATATATATATATATATATATATATATGAAACACTGTTGCTTATCCGGGCGTTGTCTCGCGTCTGCTGATGTTTCTGACATCAATATTTATTTCATTGATTAAATAATTTACAAAGGCAGGTGATAATGGAGATTAAATTCTAAAGAAATTTATATTTGCAATATATGTTTTTGTTGTACTTTTCTTGCATATTTTTTAAGATAACTTACAACATTTATCGTTTTGTCAAAGTGCGTAAGGTAGATAACATATTTGTAGTTACATAACAGCTAAATTTTTAAACCACAAAAATGTGCCAATTTTATATTAAAGTTTTTTGGTTTTTTAGGTTTGAGGTAACTTCAGATAAGATAGCGAACCACAATTTTTTATTATTAATAGAAAGTAGATTTTTGTTCAAATAGACTAAATTATTTTTCTGCAATTGTTTATAAATAAATAGATAGAAAGCAAACAGAATAAAGGCTTGCGTTTAGGTCTACTGTAAAATAAACCGAGAAACTGATACCAAATTTGATACTTAACAATAAACAATAAAGTTACTTTAATAACCTTAAAGAAATCCTTAATGGTAGTTCTTTTAATGGAAACCAGGGCAGAATAAGCTTTATGTTTCGGTAACACGAAGGATTCACTTTCGGTTCTTTAATGATATAACACCTTGCTTAATTTTTAGGTTGGTTTGCTTTTTAATATTTATGGTTTTACATTAATTTCTATGTGAAATTTTTGAATTAGATCGTTTTCTACGTGGTTGTATACATATATATTGGGCTCATCTTTGTACTTGTCAGAAAATAAAAGTATAGCGTTTAAAACTATGACATGATCATTGTTTAAATAATAAAAATGTTCAATTATTTACGGGTCATATTTGTGCTATGCAGTGAAATCCATTTTTCTTGTGCAATTGATTGGATGGTAATATTATGGTATTTAAAGTATAAGCTAGATTTTTTGAAATTTTGAGAAGAGTAAAACTAATTTAGTAAGGGAGTGGAAAATATGTTCAAACGCATCACGTATAGCATACTAAACTAGACGAAAATGGGATAATTCATGCAGTTTTGAAGGCTTATTAAATTAGCCCCCCTCCCCCACTGAGAAATTTATTGTTACTCAATTCATAATTATGTGTTAATTAGACGATAATGTAACAGTTTAGTCGTTTGCAGAGGAGGAATTTATTTTGGGTACTGCTAACTTAACATAATCTGGACCCCCCAATTAAAAATTGAATATGCAAATATATCTTGTACAAAATATTTTGTACATGAGAACCATCACAAAATTAAGTGATAATTATGTGTTGATCACAAATGAAATTTTTAAGTGGTATACCTTTTAAAAGGTATGCTCACAAAATAATTCCCTTTGAACTACTGGATATGTGGTTCACAGAATGTACAACCAGTGGTGCACGATGGTTCCGAACATTAATTTTTATCCTAGGCCGTCTTATACCACCGGAATTATTTATTATTATTTTATTTCAATTTTTTTATTTTTGCTTTCCAAATGTTGCCTATAACAGAAGTATTTTGCTAGCTGCTCTCGGAAAAGAAAGTGATCTAGCTAAGGAGTGTGACCTGCTAAAATTGAATAGAAATTGAGGATTGTAGATTAGAATTTGTGGATGTTGCGAGGAATTTGGGACTTATGATTGATGTCAATCTAAAATTTGAACAACATATTATAAAATGTCCTCAAAAAGCATTTGAAATTTACGCTACATATACAGTATTAAAAATATTTTATGGTTTTGTTCCAAGATTGTGTTCTGCAAATCTTTGGTGACGTCACATTTCACGTACTGTAGTTCTGTTTATGGGCCATGCCTTTTTAGGGAATATATGCTCAAAATACAAGTCGTACAAAATTATTCAGCCAGACTTATTTTGGATGTAAAAAATACATATATCAGACAAGCTTATGATTCTTCACTATCTCTCCACTTAAATTGCCTTTATTATAAAGTAATACTCTATAAGATACCTGCGTACCTCTACAATAACATTACTTTCAGAACGGATATCCACAATATTAACATCCGGCGCAAAGATATAATTTTGGTTCCCTTTCACAAACTGAAATTCTTTAAAGGGTCATTTAGGTACAACATTTGCGCCATATACAACCCATTACCGCCGGAAATAAAGTCACTATCATTATTTAAGATTGCAGTTAATAACTTAGTTTGTCTTGATCAATTTTAATGTACATTATAATCTCAACAGCACTTTGAATATTAGTTTTCCGATTTTTTGTTTTATTGTTGTACAGTTAATCTACAATGCATATGCAGTTCAGGGTTATGGTAGAGCACAGAGAAAGAAAGAATTTTCGCTCTTTCTTTGTGAACTTCCCTTTTGGGCGTAAGGGTACATTTTCGTTTTATTGTTTTATTTATTTATTTCTTAATATTCTCTCTCTTTTAAATTTATTATTATTATTGCATTTAATTTGATTTGAACCCAATAAAGACATTATTATTACTTTTTTTTTGTAATTGTGGGCCGAGATCTAAACACAAACGGAAACGTCAGGCATCGCTATACGCATCAACTACTAATGGTTATTATTACTACCCGTCACTAGAAGTTTGACTTACTACAGGAATTCCGCTTTTAGTAAGGGATCTTTAACGTGTCAATCATCGTATTGCCACGGGACCTACAGTTTTACTTCCTATCTGACAAGAAGGAGTGCTTTGGTTCTTCTCCGTTTTTTGTTCTCCTTGTCATATCGTATGTCAGTACTAGAGCCTCTTTAAGTTGTTTGGTATTTTATTCGTAGTTCGTTGATTTGTATACTTTGTACATTCAGTCATTATGTGGCTGATCGTAAGGTCGACATTACAATTTTCACATATTGGTTTCTCCGTTTTTATCATTCTTGAGTATAGCATGTGCGAGGAAGTAATGTTGCAATGACCTATGCGCAGGGAGTTATAACTATCTGTTCGCACCATTTAAAGGATGTGAGGTATTCGGCCTTTTCTATAGATGTTTTATTAATTTTAATTTGCTGTCGGATGTAGTCCATTCTTCTTCGTACTCGTTGTTTGTTTTCCATTTGCAGTGTTGCTTTAAATTCTGTATGCGAACGGGTACTTTGTCGGAAGTTTTATTTTTTGAAGCTTGCCGGGCTGCTTTGTGTACCACTTACCAGTTAATATAAGGTTAAACAAGATATTATTTCCTCGTTTATGACTACAGAGCATCCGGTTCCTTTGTCTGTTTTTGATCCATCGGTATATATGATCTGGTAACTGTTGGATTCGTTTTGGAATTCCATTAAGCCTTCTAAATATAGTATCCTGTAGAAACGTAAGCAACAATTTTCAGTACACTGCACAGAATGGATGTAATAGAAATCTTCCTGACCTTTTCGTACCTTATAAGGTATATCGTAATTTCATTGATATTGAAGTACTTGATCTAATAATAATAGAAACTAAGAGATATGGTTCCCAGTTTATTGTTGGCCGTGAACTTGTACGCAGGTCACTAGTGCCCAAATGGACCGACCACTAAAGCTGGGATTCAAAAATCCTCTAGAATTTTACTGATGAGACTAAATAAGGTTTTTAAAGATAATCTAATTCGCATGACTCGTAACAGATTCGACCTATTATTAAAATTCCTACATTTCATTGATAATGTAGTGGTTGACGAAAATACTGATAGGTTGAGCAGAATTAACTCACGTTTTCGGTATGCCATTAACATGGTTCCATTATTTATAATTTATTTAAATATTTAGTTCCCGAATTAAGTGTTCTTATCGTTTCAACAAGTGGAAGGTGCCGTTATCAGAGGAGCCCACCTGCCAACACTAAATTGTGTTCGCAAAATTAAGTGCATTTTCGGTTTGTTATTAAGAAAGGGCCACGTATCTCATCCCCCCCCCCCCGAGGGGGAGAGTGGGCTGCTTGAGCTTTCCGAGCTCCTTCAGCCACAATCATGGATTCCCAGCATACATTACGTATATATGAATGGTGGGATTAAGGACGGGTGTGGTCAGGATAGGATCGGAAGGAACGAAGTTAGGGTTCTGAGAGGGAAAATACTACCGCAGCATTCGCCTAAGTAGCCGCACAATAGTGTTCATGTACGCACTGGCCATGTCGCTACATGTGTATGAGGAAAAACCCCTGAAAAAACCTCATACAAGGCAGACTGCAACGAGAATCGAACCCATTACCTCCCGAATGCTAAGCAGATCGTGTCACCACTGCTCTACCAGCTCAGTCTTTTGCTATTAAAATGATTCCTTTATTTATTCTTTACTGTTTGTATAAACATAGTTTACTCTGCACCTAATTATGAATTGAGTTACAAGAAAATGCGCAATAACGGGGGAGTAACACCCTTTCAAATTCACATTTGTGTTTGTACCATAAAACGGTCGTGTTTAAGCGGGAGAAGTCTTCATAAAAAACTCTTTATGCAATTTTCTACAAGATGAGTGTACATATTTTGCAATAGATGCCATGGTTCTTAGCCTTTGAGCTCTCTAACCATATGTTAGTTTTAATTTATTGATTATTATTCGTTATAGTGGATATACCCGAATAAATACAGGCCTCAATAAAGGATTCATGGCAATATTGTCAATTATTTCCTGTCAGTTTTTAAATGTGAAAATGCCAGCTGCAGTGTTGACAGTACGTTTTACTGAATAAAGAACTAACAGACGAAAAATATGCATATTTCGACACAGTTGAAAAGCTGCAAATGATATCTCTCCAATAAAGAATGGGTGAAACCATACCCACGCCGTGTTCCTTGACAAAATACAGAATACTTAACCGGTCTGCAAAATGTAATAGACGTTTATGAAGCAATGATCTACATACAGGTGGTTTCCCCAAACGACCTCAAACAAGAAATAGATTGATAAAATTATTGATATATTGATTATTGATATATATTTAATAGATTTGCACAAAACCTAATACAGCAATTTGGTTTCTAATCAATACATACCTAGATATTTTACATACATTTTTATATATTATATTTTCCCATAGAACGCACCGATACTCTTTGTAATGAAGCTAAGGGAGTACACTTACGATAGGATAGGAGCCGCAAAATGCAGCTTAAGTAAGCTAATCGCCCCGTTCAAATCTCCGTAATCTGCATGGCTAGAACACATTAGATACGTAACGGACGCGACGCTTATTTTATTGACGTTTACTTAATAAATAATTTTCTATGTTTGTATAAAACATGAGTAAATAATTTGTGGGCGAGCATGAAAAATAAGAAATATAAGAAAGTAAAGTTCTACAAACAACTCTGAGAACCCCACTAGATCGCACTAAAATTGCTTTAAAGCGTATAGGTCCTTCAGCAAGTTTATGTAACTGGTCCCAACGTTCTAGATGGTTTCTTGTCTTTTAAGTCATGCTAACGTACGAAATAGTAACGTGAATAATTTGTTGGAACTAATTAATAAAATTCGCGCGGAAAGTACAAATTTTCGCTTCCAAAAGAAAGTGCAAAGTTGCATTTTTCCGAGGGGCAACCGTTTTTTTTTTTACTTTGTCGTTCGACGAGCTGCAAAGTAACGAAAACGCTCGCCTAGTTACCATGGAAACCGAAACCGTAATAAAGAAGCGTCTAGTGTTTCTGCGACTTTTGACCCAAAAGTATGCGTTGAGGGGTATTTGACAGAAGATGTCGACAATGTTGTGACCAGCGCGTGATGTTAAGGTCGGTCTCGTACAATAAAAATGTCTTTTCGTGAAAATTCAATGGAAATCGATGACATTAGTGAAATTTCGTACACTCCACCGGAAATTGCGCAAGCTGCAAAATCAATTACTCTTAATTTATTGCCAGAGAAGTCGAGAAGCAAGCATAAAAAGCAGTATCAACTTTTTAACGCGAATCAAAAGGAACCAAAGGAAAGAAAATGATATAATCACCGAATACAAAAAACTGTTCCCAAAAAACCCATAAAATCAAAAACGTTAAATTTTGATCAAGTAAAGACCTTCATAACAGAAGCTCTTGATAAGACATATTTACTGAAAAAAGTGATCTTAATTTTGGGCATCGCGGGGCATGTAGGAGAGGCGAACTAGTCAAAATGGTAGAGCACAATATTCAGGATAAAGAGTCAATCCATACTGTAAAAATGTCCCATTCTAAAAAGTACAATATCAGAACATTTACAGTGATAAATAACGCAACACTCGACTATTTATCAATCTATCGAAAATATGTCAGCCTCAGGCCCAAAAATTTTACGATCCGTAGACTATTTTTTTTTAAATATTCGAATCGTACATGCCTTAATCGAGTAGTAGTAGGAATGAATTCTATTGCAAAAGTACCAAAAAATATAGCGCAGTACTTTGTACTTCCAGAACCATGCAAGTATACCGGTCATTGCATTTAAAGGACTTCTGCCAACCTTTTAATTAATGGAGGAGACGACACCACTCAGTTAAAAAAACATGGAAGAAGGAAGAGTACTAACGTATCAGAAGGCTATCTGGATGAATGTCTTACTAATAAAATTGCTACGTCTGAAAAAATTTTGGGACCGACACCGACGGTAAATAAATCACCGATATTCGTGGAAACGAGAAATTCTGAAACCATAAATTCACCGTTAGAAACTTCCTCTGAAATTGTCATAAAAAATTGCGAACATTGTACATTTACCTTTAATATTATAAATAATAACAAAATGATAGTTCATACATGTACTGTTATTAAAAAAACCTATAACATTCATTAATGTTAAGTTCTGAATGTACATAATTACAATAAAAAAATAATAAATAAATTACCACTAATTTAAAGTACTCATTTTTAACGGATTATATAAAGTAAGCTGGTATAGTAGCCACGGTTTTAACCTTAAATGTTATGCAAAACCTCAAATACCTACCCTAGAGTTTTTACGTTGGCGTTTAATGTTTAACGTTACTAAAATACAACTTACCAACTTTAGTTATACAGAGTAATAAAAATTCAGGTTTGGATAGTCTAATATTTCGTTTTCTTCCACTAAAGGCGGTAGAAATTTACTTTCTTATAAATAATTCAAAGAAATCATAATTTTTTACCGGTTGCTTGAACTTATAAAGCTTTCGCATAGCACAGGCGAATATTACGTTTTGGTCAAAGGAGGCCATACGTGCCTATCAGCAAAAATAAACAAATAATTATTTGATGTGTCACAGTGTTCTTAAGACAGCTATTTGTGTCAAATAAATTTATTGTAGTAATTATCAGACAATGGAAAGTTTTGAAAACTATAATTTATGTGATACTTGTAAAGAATTGTGCCATGTTCAAATACGCCATTCCAGTTTAATATACTTAACTACCCTATTTGAAAACTGCGAGCAAGACATATCAAAGAATGGTTTGTTTAATAAGATTCAAAGAAGTCTACCACAAATGTCACCTAATTGAATTATTATCCCAGAAGAAGACTGAATAGAATCGTTTCATGTACGTCATCAAACACAGACGTTTAATACCCTTTAATTCTTCGCCTTCCGTCTGGAAAGACTAACTGTCTAGTTCCCAAAATCCTCCAGAAACTCATTGTTTCTGGTCTACACCGGTAAAACGTTGAAATTGTCCGTTTTGGCACCACTGATTCTTCATACATGATGTACAGTGCTGCCAGATAAGTTAAAATATGATGGCGCCCCAAAAAGATTTTCAAAGATATTTTTTCAAAATTGATAACGACACACGCCCATAAACTATTATTCCGATTATTTCATTTGCAGGCCTCCACTGAAGGCCGTGACCGAAATTCTACTAATACTTGTAAAGGTATTGTTTCTGGCCTAGCGATATAAATAGCCTATATTCGTGTATATTACTAATTGTTTCCATTCATCAGCATATTTCTAAAAATTACAATCGAGCAATTAAAACTGATGTATCATTATCAAATTATACTATGGGCTACAGTTTTTACTGACCGTTTCTCATTGTGTTTACTTGCGTAACAATGAGCATAAATTACACAAATTATGTTTCCTTTTAATATTAACTTTTTTTAATTAATAACTCTATTATTTGATAATTATGCGGTTTTGTTTGTTTCTAAAATATATTTATATAATTTTGTTTCTCATAATGTTGCGCAGTACTTTTGTTTAACTATTTAATAAATGTTGATAATATAATTTTTATTTAAGTTTTAAGTTAAAACAATTTTATTTCAATATACACAAACTTAAATACAGATAAATTAAGATTGCCAACTAGAAGTATCTATGAGAAATATCTTAAATTGTATTCTACGAAGGTAATAGAATATGTATGTACGCATATCATCAATTCAATGGCATGTAAAATTATTTTCATGATTACTTTTTAATGTTTAACGATGTAAAATTCTATTATAACTCCATATTACGTTATGATAATTTAACTCTGTAATTTTTCAGAAAAAATTGTTATTGTGACTACGGTTTCTAAATATATCTGCTAAATAAAGCACAGTTTTGCTTTGTATTACACTGGAGTTATATGTTCATATAGATTATATAATACAATCGCTTTTTGGAGTATATTTTGAATTGTGTATCGTACCGTGGAATTACTTTCTACGGGTGGTCGTAAAGTAATGAATAAATTCAATATCTCGTAAAACACAATTTTATTCAAAAATCGCTCGGACCCGTCGATTTAATTTTTTTTCGGGGCATATTTTGCGAAAAAAAATTTATACAGAGTTTCTCAAAAAAGCTTGGCTAAAAAAAAATTTTTTTTTTTTTTAACTGCAACCCAATTTTTTTATTGCATGTTTGGATTGCCCTTACAATTCTAGCTCAATAGTAGCCTTTGGATTTATGACGCGGGAAACAAAAGAATAATTAATGTCAATAGTTATTATCGTTGACAGTTCTGTGTGTATTTTCGTAACGTTTCACAAGTTTTTCAAGGTCTATTATTAAAGTTATTATCGTTGACAGTTCTGTGTATTTTCGTAACGTTTCACTAATTTTCAAAGTATATTTTCGTTTTTTAACACTAAATTACATTAATATGCGGCTTACTGAGACACAGCGCATAGAAATCTTGATGAGAATTGGCTACGGTAATCGAGTTAGAACGCAGCAGGAAGTTTGTGAGTTATTTAATCAAAATACCCCAATCGTCCGCCAATATCGCAATCGACAGTTAGCAAGATTGAGCAGAAGTTTAGTCAATTCGGTCATGTAAGAGATGTTCCTAGATGTGGTCGTCCTCAAGTTGATGAAAATAAGCAGTTAGAAGTCTTATTGGCGGTTCAAGATAATCAGCATGTAGTATCTAGGCAGGTAGCAAAGGACATGGATATTGGAAAAACAAGTGTTCTAAAAATACTACAAACAAATAAATACCACCCTTATAAGATGCAAGTTCATCAAGAACTCTTGGAAGGAGAGTTTGAGAGGCGCCTTGAATTTTGAGAGCTTTTGCAAAATATGTGTTTGGAGAATCCAAATTTAGTGAAAAATATACTTTTTTCCGATGAAGCTACTTTCTGCTTGAATGGTGACGTAAATACCCAGAACTATCGGTATTGGTCCGATGTAAATCCACACTGGATGAGGGAAGGACATACACAATTCAATCGAAAAATAAACGTGTGGGCTGGCGTTGTTGGTGATACTATTATCGGGCCTTTCTTCTTTGAAGAAAATTTAGCAGGTGAGAGATACCTGAGTTTTCTAGAAGAGGAACTTGTTCCAGGTCTGGCTACCCTTTTTCCTGAGATAGAACGTCCGGATTTGCCACACCATAACATCTGGTTCCAACAAGATGGTGCTCCACCCCCATCTTGCTGTGGTAGTTTGAACTTATTTGCACGACACTTTCCCAAACAGGTGGATTAGAAGGAGCGGTGTTATTGAGTGGCCACCAAGATCACCCGATCTAACACCACTAGACTTTTTTTATGGGGATACCTTAAAGGCAAGGTATTTAAAAGCCCACCGACAAATCTAGATGATTTAAAACAACGCATCCGTCAAGAAATACGTTGAATAACGCCCGAAATGGTTCAAAATGTGCAGCAGGAATTTGTAGATCGATTAGGCTATTGTCAGTTGACTTAACGGAGGACATTTCGAACATTTGCTGAAATAAATTTATTTTTAAGTTTACGAATCTTTGTTTTCGATATAATAAAATATTATAAAAATTATTTTATTTTTCGTTTTCTTCATGACCTTTTTTCAATTTTTAAATTTCGAATGCGAATAACTCCAAAACGCTTGGACTTAGGTATAGCACATGCTACATGACACATGTTTAGAGTTGTAAGGGAAATCCAAAAATGCAATAAAAAAATTGGGTTGCAATTTGAAAAAAAATTTTTTAGCAAATCTTTTTTGAGACACCCAGTATAAATTTTTTTTTCGCAAAATATGCCCCGAAAAAATATAAAATCGAAGGGTCCGAGCAATTTTTGAAAAAAATTGTGATTTACGAGATATTGTATTTATTCCTTACTTTACGACCACCCGGTATAACAGTTTTCTTCAGTTAGTTTTCTTTGCGAATGATAATAAATTCAACTGGAAATAAATTAAATTAATTGTAGTTTAGGTATATAACATTATCGCATAGTCAAATCTATTTTGGAATGGTAGATAACATAACTCTTACAAAATCAAATAAATAATTAATATTAATAGCGCTTCCTTAGAATCAGCCAAATAATGCTACTATTTTACGTCATGTAACCAAGACACATTCAGAACATTGTTATTCTTCAACTTTTCTTCTCCTTCTGGTAGTTTTGCATATTTTGGCAAACATCTTCGTCATTTTGATATTGGAAGACCAACCAACTGCCGCTCAGACCTCTTTCTTTAAAGGTATTTATGATTTATTATAAGTTTTGTTATAAACGAATAAGTTCAAAGGTAAATATGTAATTAAAAATTATTATTAATAATAATTTTTAATTTCATTATGATTGTTGCAATGTCTTGAGCATTTGGCTCGATAGAAATCCGATCTGGTCTTTGTTTTAAAGCTTATAACATTCGCTTGAAATACACTGCTTAAACTTAAAACTAGAATAACGCAACATTTCTCATGTATGAAACGCAGTAATCCCAACCAGAAATCTTCAATAACTGATCATATTGTAAATACTAGGCACATTAAATTTTACACACACACAAAATGAAAGTCTGAAATGAAATTCTATTTACTCAAAACTAAATAAATTATTAATAGCCACAATTTAATTCCTTAAAAAATCAATAATATCTGCATGTACAGGAATTGTATTACACAAATGCTTTTAAAAGTATTTTAATTGTAAGAAAAGATAGAACATCTTATGGTTGCCTTTACACCAAGCCAGGTCAGTTATTACCATTGTTAACAATTTAACATATAGTAATAGCAGAAACATTTCCCCAACGTTTTCTTTGTTTTCCAACCATCACAGAGTAGATATGTCAACATGAGGAAGAATGTGAGCTTAAGGAACTTTAGCAGAAATAGCAGTACTCTTACCTTCCACCGTTTCATTGTTGAATATCCCACCTCTAACTATTGAGAGGTCTTATTAACCTCCAAATATTAAAAAAAAATGTTAAATTTGACTTTTTACTCTTCCAAGAAAAAATTATATAATACCAGTTCACTACGTCATTCGAATGAAATAGTGAATTTACATGTACACCAAATTACTTTTTAACAGCTCAGTATTGGAGGATTGACTGGATTTTTTCATATATACAAATATACTTCATCATTTGGGTTTCCATTGATAAACAATGGGCTAATACCTAATACATAGTTTTTTTCAGGATACTGGGTATGTCTTTGTACAAACACAATGGGATTTTCAAAGCTTCAATCTTATCTCAGGACGTATAAGAATTACACGAATTAATCTTATGTATCCATAAAATGATAATTCATTGAAATAAATAATATGTAAATTATTGTTATGTCATACATTTATTTGAAAAATTAATGTGTACACTATAACAATTCAGAATTAAAATTATGTAGACACATATTTTAAACATTAATGCTATTACGTAATAATAATTAAAATAGTATTTATTTCAACCCTATTTTGAATAAAAATAAGAATGAATTAAATTTCGTATAGATGTAACTGTATTGCACCTATCCTCGTATGTGTACTAAAAATTAACTTTATGTAATGTAGTGAGTGGAGCCATAGAATTTCATTTGAATTTCGACTTGTAATCGCAAACATAAAATGTAAATTAAAGAAAAGAGTAGATAACCATGGGGTATCACTGATATCTTGCAAATAAGGAAATTGCCCTAGGTGTAGGTTTTTTTATTCACATACATTTTATGTATGTAAATTTAGAATTCTCATGTTTAGCAAATGTATTTATTAACTAAACCAGACCACAGTTGTTATACTTACGCAACTTCGTAAAATATCGCAGTTTATAAAGGTAGCTATTAAGTTACACCTTCGAACTTAAGCTTTTTTATTAAATTTTTAAAGCTTGTGAAGCGAGAGGGAGAGGTAGTTAGTTGGTACTCAGCTTAACGTGAAGGCAAAACCAGAGCTTCTTTTGTTACATATGTACTAATAACTTGTTCGTGGCAATACAAGTTTCGGTTTAACCGCGAAATCCAACGTGTACTTAAATCAATCAATTTCTCTCCGTTTTAGTGAAATAAAAACCCGAAATCGTTCTCTTTTTCTATATAGATTTGTTGAAGATTTCGAACAATGGGCGAATTTAAATCACGAAATTCTTATAATCAATCTTTTTTCGTTTTAGTAAAATAGTGAAGTTTCCTTTTTTATGATTTTTAATGTTAAGTTTCTAATAGTAATAAAGCTACGTAAACCGAACTATTCTGGATATATCAGCTTAATCACTTTGACTGTAATACAGGTAAACGTAATCTATGCGTCGATTAATCATTTCGGTCGTCGTGTCACTGGCGAACCCAAATTCTCAAAGCAAATGATTATAATATTCGAACACAGCAGTAGATGTAAAACATAAACGATTCAATATGATGGTGAAGAATTTACAAAATTCTACGTTTTGTAAGAAGTTACTATTTAATTATGCACGATAACCAAGATTTGTATTGATAACCTTAGTATTTAATTAACTAACAATAACTAACTTGTAGAGAATTGTCTCTTGATACCATAAGGTAGAAAGTTAAAATCCAGTGGACAACACGTTTTGTATACAGGGATGTTACAATATCTTCGTTATTACATTTTTTATAGCCGTCGTACGATATTTCGCTAACACGGCTGTTACAATTAAACATTGTTGTTTTCTTCTAATATCTTCCGTCCTTGCAAAGGATGTTACTCGAGGGACACTGTGGTACGATAACCTCGGTTTATTTGTTCGTATGGTTATTGCTGATAATGTTTGAAATTTAACGAATACGTGACCAGATGATGTAGGAAAATACCTCGA
>JARFJB010002161.1:0-5000 GCA_036346205.1 Vesta saturnalis | reverse complement strand
ATTAATTTGTAATTTTGAAATATCGCATCCAAAAAAATTACCACAGACCCACAGACATGTTTGACATTTTTGAACTCAGTAGACCTTAAAATGGACACTTCCCGTGTCAGTTCAATTGCGAATTTTTTTTACCGATTACAGTAACCTTTCCCTTTAGGTGAGAAAGTTAAAATACGAAAAAACTACGAGGATACAACAAACTATTGCAACAATCAATATTTTCAGAAAAACTAGTAGTAATCGCGTTAACATATCTCATTTTGTTCTACTGCGCCACGGTTCATAAGTTAACTCTTTCGATACTAACGGGTTATGTGTATATGTATATATATATATATATATATATATATATATATATATATATATATATATCCCGATAGGAAACTTGTTTAAAGATAACGTTATTTTTCATCTACAAACGACTTATGATTACTATTACATTAGATTATTTTTAAACTATTGGGAATTATTTATCTATTTATACAGGTAATATCTGCCCCAACCGTAAGTTACATGTATTGACGCGTAAAGTCGTCAGGAAACTGATATATTTCAGTTTGATAGTCCACTTGGTAACTAAAATAAAAACACAGGTTTGTGGTACTATTGGTATTTTGCTTGATTTATTGGAATTACAACTCTTCGTTTTTTTAGGAAAAAGGTAGCAATTATCAACGAGATTGTCAATTTAGGTTCACAGCTGGAAATATATGGGCATAAATAATTTTTTAGTTTGTGCTCTTTTAGTTTTTATACCTGGTGGGAAACTATTGTCCCTGCGTGGTTTACGGTTGAGACATATTTATCCTACTTGAAACCCATGAGCAACGGTCAGTTATTTTCCGTTTTTGGAGTATAAAAACTTTATTTTATTGAAATTTGTGCTTTATTGATGGCCCACATTAAGTTCATTCTTAACAAAATAGTAAAATCTAAAACGCACAAGGTCGACTGTCGACGGTCAACGGTCCCTGGAAGCCGGGGTAGTACGAACGCAAGTTCCACACGGAGGTTTTAGTCCCGACGGAAGGGAGGACCCTTGGAGCCACGCGCTCGCGAGACTGGTTTAGTATCTTCTCCGTCCGTCATCCGATCTCGCTCGACGGTGGGACCGACCGTAGCGAGTTATATCGCGCGTGGTGCGCACCTTCGACCTGTCGGGTTCGTTTCGCCGTGCACATCTTTTTAACAAGGAAGAGCTGCGATGGGTACGCGTGAACGCCTTTAATGATCCTTCTGCAGGTTCAGCTACTTCCTCTAAAGGATCAAGATCAGTGTGCGTGTGCGTGTGCGTGTGCGTGATGTGTGTGTAGCTGTGGTGTGCTGTGCGAGTGCGTTGGGGTTGTGCGTTGTGCGTCTGCGTGTGCGATGTGCGTGTGGTGTGTGTGGTGTGTGCGTGTGTGGTCGTGCGTGTGTGTGCGTGTGCGTGCGTGTGTGTGTGTGGTACGCGCGTGTGTGATGGTGTGTGTGCTGTGCGTGTGTGTGTGTGTGTGGTGTGTGTTGTGTGTGTGCGTGGTGTGCGTGTGTGTGTGTGTGTGTTGTGTGTGTGTGTGTGTGTGTGTGTGTGTGTGTGTGTGTGTGTGTGTGTGTGTGTGTGTGTGTGTGTGTGTGTGTGTGTGTGTGTGTGTTGTGTGTGTGTGTGTGTGTGTGTGTGTGTGTGTGTGTGTGTGTGTGTGTGTGTGTGTGTGTGTGTGCGTGGTGTCGTGCGTGTGTGCGTGCGTGCGTGCGCCCGTGCGTGCGAGCGTGCGTGCGTGCGTGCGTCCGTGCGTGCGTGCGTGCGTGTGTGTGTGTGTGTGTGTGTGTGTGTGTGTGTGTGTGTGTGTGTGTGTGTGTGTGTGTGCACGTGCGTGCGTGCGTGCGCGTGTGCGTGCGTGCGTGTGTATGAGTAGGTGTATGTTAGTATCCACGATAACTCCAAAATGAAAATACCTACGTACTTAAAACCTTGATTAGATTTTGGGATAAATCCAGCGGCGAAGAGGAGGGTTTATTAGGGTAAATTTTTTGGTTTTTATCAAATATTTTTAAAACAGCTGCATATTTCAAATATATAAAACGATCTAGATAATGACCTTCAACATATTCATTAATTATGTTCTATGCAATTTTTGACATGACGCGTAATTTAGCGGCAAAAATGTTTCTAAGATAGAATTTAAGTGTCAGTTCAAATTTTTGCAATATCTGTATAGCGATTAATTTTATAAGAAAAAGTATAGACGTATTTTTGAAAGAAAATTTAATTTTACATAACTTTTCTATATAAAGTTTTTTAATATAACCCAAGTTAAGTCAGTAAATTAATTAACTATGAATGAAAATGGTTATACTGCATTATAGATATCTTATAGAAGCGGGCGGCTTTGGATGTTAACATGTATACCAATTTTCACGAGTCAGAGCAGTTGCGTCATAACAAACTTTATTTCAGTACCACCTTTTGAACCCGCCAATTGTGCACGAGAGGATGCAGATAGAACGGATTTAGGTTTGCAATTCTGTCCGGTTAGCGTCTTCAGCATCTATTTGAATACATGTAGTGTGCAAATGCATTTTAACACCATCGCACTGCAAGGTTAAATTATGTCATTCTTATTACGATAACACATAACGGTGATATTTTCTTTAGATACTAGTAACTTAATGCTTATTATACACAGAGCAAATATTATTTACAGCACAATACTATATTTTGTTTAACAAAGATTGCATTGCTTCTGGAGCATACAAACATATAACCACCCACTTGAACGTCTGAACGCAAGTTTTATTAAACAATTGCAATGTATGCATCTATGCCAATTTTCACGAGTCAGAGCAGTTGCCTCATAACTAATTTTGTTTCATTACCACCTTTACAACCCGCCCATTGTACAGCTAGAACTGATTCAGCTTTGCAATTCTGTCCGGCTTTGTCAAGCATTTCTGACATTAAATATTTAACAAAACACATATTCTCTATTTTATTATTGTGATAAAATAAACATAACCCCTGAAGCTGAGATTTGACAGTCAAACCGTTATTTTTCACACTCTGACAACTCGGCGTCCCCTGACGGAATTAATATTAGTGACGTAACTGCTCTGACTTTATATATTATCTATCTGACAAAACTTATAATAATTTTATCTGACATGAAGTTTTAAACGTCATTCTGACAGTTAATTTTTTTGTTTTTACAATGTTGCCTGTTTTCGTTATGGACTTAAAAAAAAGAGTTTGCATAGTTACCGTAAAAATAGCTATTTGTGCAACATGTGCGCAAAGTGCCACTTTGCGCTCGTGTTGCACATAAGATTTTTCCTACGTTTGCTGTTCACCTTAATTATACTATGTGTTACATGTTTCATTTTTACAATTTTGGAGAAATAAAATAAATGTTTTTAATACATCAAACAAAAAAACAGTAACATAAAAGTTCTGAATAATTATTAATTTAATACAACATTAATTATATGAATTTATATTGTTGAACATATCTATTCAGAAGTTGAGGCGGAATGCTGTTGAAACTGGATTGCCTTGTATAGTATCGGAGCTTCTTGTGGCTGTCCCAAAATATTTTTAGCAGTAATAATTGTGTTACTCATTGATTCGTCAATACATTCTTCCGCTATTGTTGCGCTTTTCCAGCTCCCGTGATGTTTGAGCTGCAGTAGATCCCCTCCTCCCTTCACTAGCAGCCTAGCCGATGTGCGTCGATTTCAGTGTCGAGTGTACAAGGTTGGGTCTTCTAAATTCAAAAACATGGCTATTTCTTGTGGAATTTTTGATACCCAATTTGTGCCAACAGATTGTTTTACACAAACTCCCTTATTGTACCTTAAGGAAAGATGGAGTATGGGAGTATTAGGGGATCGTCAATTAAGATATTTCCGACAAATTGACAAGTAATTCACACTATGCTGATTGTCGTTAGATATAGTGAACACCCGACTAGTTTGAGTTTTTGTAACTGGAATTTTTACAACAATCATTGATCCTTTATTCTCAACATCATGTATTGCCATATTTGTCAGTTCATTTCTTCTATACCTACTAAATATTAAAATAACTTTTTTTAATAAATGTGTATTGTCTTCTTTTAAAAATGTTACCATCTGATCTTTAGACAGGGTCTTAGATTTTTTAGGTTTGTAACCAACGTTTGTTCAGCATAGAATATATATTCCACAAGGTACTTGATTTGATTACCTTACTTTTTCCATTAAAATATGCAATTAAAACGTTATCTGATATTTTATGAACATCATTTTCGCTGCACCATGATTGAAGTTGTTCATACTGTCTTTCTTATTTCTCCCGCGACTTAGAAGGTAATAAGTTCATTGTTACATTTCTTGCAGTTTCAATTATTTGTAGAGGAGTATTGTCACATTCAACTGTACTACCACTTATTTCCATTATTAAATAAGTTTACTTAAGTTTTTAAAACTCTTAAATAGCCTAACTTAAACTCACTATTTTAATGATATCAATGTTAGGTTAGGAAACAGTGGAACAGTTGACATGTTTCATGTTTAAAAGTCAGCGCATGCGCACTATGGTAACTTTGCGTACCTGGGTACGCAAAGTAAATGTCATTTAATTAACATTGCACTTTGCTGCACACGTGCGGCAAATACCTATTTTGAGTTCAGTTGGTAGTGTGTAAAGAGCTACTTTTCATAGAAAGCGTAGAAAAAATTTATAATTCAAATTATTTCATTTCTTTTAGTTTTTTAAGTTAGCATTCAGTTGTCTATTAACTTTTGTCAGACATGAAGTTTTAAACATCTGATAGATTATTGTTCCTGTATTTACAATGTTGCATATTTTCGTAATTAACTTATTATAAAAGAGGTTGCATAATTATCCTAAATAGTTATTTGCTATACCAGACGATAAAATACAATTTTATCGATGAGTGAAAAATGTTAATTCATGAGCGACAAAGGAGCGAATGAATTAATTTTCATGAGTCGATAGATATTTTATCGTCGTGTCATTCTATTTTTAT